>JAOVYW010073621.1:26683-53395 GCA_025775045.1 Hiodon tergisus
TCTCTCTCAAGCAGCCAGCACTATAACTTCCAAACTGATATTTTCTCAGAAAATCACTTCTTCTCAACTGCTTTAACAGGGGCTATTCCACCAAGTGGTTAATTACAGTAGGTTACACGATGGCAAGGGGATCTTTTAATGAAAACACATCAGCACAAAATCAGCTATTTTTTATCATTTAGCATGGTGGGCTTTGCAAAAAGAATAAGATAAAAGTGAGTGAGTATATGCATGTTTTGGATAAGTTGGTTCTTTGTTGTAATCTTTTTAATACAATCGTATTGTACTGACACCTACAATTTTTTTTTTTTAATTTACAGGGGAGAATATAATACTTATCTTACAACATTAATGTTATATAAAATGATGTGTAATTTCATGATCAAATTTCAAGGGGTACACTGCACCACCTTAAAATGTGGTAAATGACCAATCTCTATGTACTCAACCAGCACTTCCTGCAAATACAACTTTAGTCTTGACTGCAGTTGGAAAATAGGTCCCTATTTGGCAGCTGAGCACTGAATCCCTCTAAGATATTATAACACTTAAAGCTCTACTTCATTAACACGATATGTTAATGATTAAAAGCTATGAATTTACGGTTTACCACGTTATTGTTATTGTAAAACTGTATTTATTCAATGTATCCATAGTGTATACCGTGACTCGATACGATATGGTCTGCGACATGGGTTTCACTCCTAATACAGCGTTTCCGAGTCTTAAAACATAGCTTTTGGATAATCTTATTCAGCAATACAACTTGAATAATAATACAAAAAGCTTCCCGAATACGAAGTTAAAGTCAGCCTTGTGCGTCACAGCAATACGTGCTAAATACTGCTTAAATCAAATATATAATTCTGTGTTGATGAGTATGTATTAGGTTTAACCGTTTGCAGATGTCACTTCGCCAGAAAAACAATATGACGTTCCTACCTATGATTATGAAATGACTTGTATTTAGGTTTAGGCCTCAGACTGGGCCTTTTGGGAGCCGATAAGAGCTAGCTACTCACCATGGCCTCTATGGACTCCCAGCTCGATCTTTTCAAGTCTGGAACAATAAAATTATCTGCGTTCCCCATGAAATGGACATTCAAACTCACAGGGAGGTCCATAGTTACTGATCTCTATGACATTTATCCTGGAAAAACCTATCAAACCTAATTTTGCTATTTATCTTCCTCCAACTCCTCCAGTATGTTTACATCAATTACGTTTTTAGTCGTACACGCCCCCCACTCACGTGATCTGATTCTGTTTGTATACTGGACGTCAGATATTTATTGCGCGCATGTCTGCGGATTTTTATACCATCATGAAACATTGCTAATAATTTATTACATGTTTTGTTTGCTTTAATGATCTACCTATTTATACAGATTGTTAGATATTGTTTCGTGACATACAACACTAGCTTTGGTAATGTCCCAGATGTCCTTGTAAAAGTAGTCCAGTTACGAAAATTATTTTAACATTATTTTTACATTGTTTCGATGATTCTTCCCCGTGAGATGGCAAGATTCACTGCGAAGTAGTTAAGTATTTTAGGTGACAACTTGTTGCGGACCCAGACCTAAACAGGTTACATCATACCAGCTAACTCCTAAAACATACTAAACTTATAACTTGTCAAAACTCAGACAGATTTACTTTTATTTTCACTTTTATACTTGTTTCAGTTCAATATTATGCATGATTATTTACCGGCGCTGTTCAGTTTAAAAAAATCATTTTTTAGTTTTATTATAAAGAATAACTGTACTTTAAAAATATATATTTGAATCGAGAAAAAATGCACGGTTACGTATTTCCATTAAAAAAAGTTGCTGAGTAAAGAAAAAAAGGAAATTCGATCTTTAGAATATCTTTTTATCTTGTTTAGGGGATTCCTTCATGGTTACTGAAACAGTTTCAAACAATCGCTCTACAAATGTTTGCTTGACTCTGTGTTTTTCTTTTTCTTTTACTGAACCATGTAAATTTATGTTGGTTGTTTTAACTCTGCTTTAACTGGCCAGTTTATCGTTAATAGTAATTGTGTTTTTAAATGATTGGTAATTGTTTCATAATGTTCTATTTGTCTCGTGCATTTAAAGTCTTTGAGAAAGTGTGGATAAGACTCTTGACTCTTTCTTTTACTGTTCCTTTTAAATGTTTTAGCGTTCAATCCACTAACAGACTAGAAACCTAGACTGCGTTATGAGGCGCTACTTCAAGGAACCGTGTGAACCAATGAAAGTTGTCATTAGAGCCAAAAACGGTAACCTGAACACTAAAAATTTCGTAGTACAAAAGTCTACGGGGTCTTGTTTGTGAAAGTCTTTGACCCCGTTTTCCTTTCCTATTGTGTCGCACTTTTGAATACGTCATTTCTTGTCTCCCAAGTGTTGCACCTTGTGGCTGATTGGTGGTAAAAACAAGCCACACTGCTAGGCTTTTCTGTTGTGAATAGTATTTCAGATACTTTGTCTCAGAATAGAATGTCTTCACTCCTGAAGGTGGACAATGAAATCAAAACCAAGGTAAAATCGACGAATTTTAGAGCCTACCGACATATTTAAAGTGGTGCTTTATTTTTTTAAATTTTAATTTAGGCATGAAGGCCGGAGTAGCTCGTTGCTACCTAATCGCCATGCTTTCCCGCGCGTGCTTAGAAGTCTGCTTGCTAATTTTCAGTCTGGCATTTTTATTTTTATGTAATAGACGAGCTAATTGACGTTGGTCAACTGGTGTATGATATTATGACATTCCTGATTCAAATTCCGTGGTTTTAATGCCTGGATAGCTAAAAGTTGCCCACAGCTGGTGAGGTTTAGCCCGCTTCGGAATGTTTATTTTAATATAAGTAAATGGTTGCCTAATACGGTAGTACTATATTTACATTCAATTAAGGGTAGCCTAATATCCAAATATCTAGCCGTGTACCATGAATTTATTTAATGGAAGCCCTAACTAACTGTGAAACAGTTTTGCACGTGTAATAGGAGTCATTAGTACAGTAGTTTTTCCCACCATCGTCGGCGAGGTTTCTCGTCCATTTGTATGCTCCAACAAGACGCAATAGAACATACATTGCAGTGAATGTCAGAATGTCGAATTCGCTGTCAAAACGCAGTCTCCTTTATACTCCCCTTGCTGAAAGTGTCTTATCGAACCGACAGCAAAAGTATTAGTTCCTTAAACCGTATAGATGAAAAAGGTAAGTACATTGGGGCTAGGCTTTATTTTGATTAATTGCACATAGTTACTATCAATAAAGTTATCATTCGTTGTATTAAAATCTTCGCTCGGTAATGAAATACTATATTTAGCTTGGCGTGTGCTTCACGGCCGACCGCGTTTTGCTATCTTGTCCTGTCATTGTATATTTCCGATATCCATTATTTTCTTTTACTCATCATTCCCGTAGTCTCCCTCCACTTTAAATTTCTTGTATTTTGCGTTTTTTTTCCAGGTTGATGCTTTCAGGGAGCGAATCACAGGAGAAGTGAGTATATTTTTTCATAGGGTCACAGATTTATCTGATCCTGTGTTATCTAGATTCTTAAAATGTATTTTAACATTAATAAATTGTAATATTTTACTTTTATTTTAGGCAGAAGACTTGGTGGCAAATTTTTTCCCAAAGAAATTGTTAGAACTTGATAACTTCCTCAAGGTAAAAAATTATTTTTCAACCTAGTGGAATTCGTCCTTTGAAGTACTCTCAATAGAAAGTCAGTGTGTTGGTACGTAGTGAAAGCCTAAAATCTTCTATCCTATATTTTTTACCCCTTCCATTGGGCTGAACAGGATTGAGACATTCCCTGTGTGTGGTGAAATGCGAGGCCCCAGACAAGCAAAGATTAAAAAAAAAAAAAAACTCTCTGTCTGCATGCAGTTTACACTCTTGTTGGCTGTCTTGCAGGAACCAATCTTAAACATCCAAGAGTTGAAAGAGATCCACTCTGAGATCAATCTGAAGGTGCCAGATCCTATTCTGCTCACTAACAGCCATGATGGGCTGGAGGCGGCAAGTACCCTTTTTTCTTAATCCTGTTAAACTTGTTGTAGAGGATTACTTATAACGCTGTAATAAGTATTAAGAGAGGTTGACAATGTTAACATTCCACCTTAAAATAAGAGTTAGGATTTTGTGCAGATCCAACTGCTTGTTTTTCTTGTTATATGCCTGTCAGGAAAAGGTTCCTCCACTGGTATTATTTATTATTATTATCTATCTAAGAGTGTCTTACATTTGAAAATGCAAATAAAGTTGCTTGCTTGTTCCTTCATGTAGCAAAACGCCAAAAAAAGGAAGCTGGATGATGATGGTGACGACAACTGTCAAGGTATAACTTATTAACTAATACATTTACATAAATTGCATGTGTCATATCGCAGAAGCTCCAGCTTAAAAAAAAATCTGCTGTAGCAATTGCGGAACTCCAGTAAGTCTTTTGAATTATTTAATGTGAGTTCGGCGTACACTAGTCAGATTTGCATGTGCAGAGACGAACAATTGTTCACTCACACTTCATGAACTGCCTTGGAGTTCAAAGAAAGGACAGACTTGTTACCCTTTTTCCATCATAAAATACAGATGTAAACAGTGGTGGTATTTAGTTTTGTGTAGTTAAATATGCTAATGTATATTACTCATAAATGTGTTGAGTGGACGGCTGTTAAGGTCTAGTAAACGGCATTGATGATGATAATTTTTTCATATGCAGCAGCACTAATTTTTGGGTGGTTTTCAAGCGTGCAGCCTTTGTGGTTAATAAAATAATATTTATCTATACTACAGTAGTTTATGCTCTCTGACTGCTGTTATTTTATCATGATTTATTGGCTATATTGAATGTGATGCTAACCAAGGATATTTGCATAGCCTGCTTTTCAAAAGATGTAAGTCTGTATACACTAAGCTTTGCACTTTTGAGATTTTAAAGTGAGTTCAGCGGCTGTATGAATCGAGCTTCTGAGAAAATAAATGGACTTCAAGAAAATTCAGTCCTACATTCACTATTGAGAATAATGGTAAATAATTGATTAGCTATTTACCCTATGGTATGTATTTAGTCGTGTATTTAAGAGACTCTCCTAACTCCAAGAGTTGTCCTGCGATTCGTCTAATCCTAAAACAGTTACGCTGGAATTTCCAGGTATATCGAAGGCCTTCTTTGCTGCCCTGCTCCGTGGCGTGAGCATTACAATCGGTGTTGCATAGCTAATAATACACAAACATAAAACGTGCTAAAATAATTCTTGATTAGTCTTCGCCAGTAGAACCACCTTGTACTGAAATGCGGGCAGTGAGTTGGGAGGCTGCGTTTCTTCTAAGATTCGATGCC
The DNA here is from genome assembly GCA_025775045.1 of Hiodon tergisus. Classification (NCBI taxonomy): domain Eukaryota; kingdom Metazoa; phylum Chordata; class Actinopteri; order Hiodontiformes; family Hiodontidae; genus Hiodon; species Hiodon tergisus. The sequence goes on from JAOVYW010073621.1 coordinate 32,026, forward strand.
ACGTTTTTTTTGTCGCAGCTTGTCACTGAGACAGCTATGATGGCTTTTTTGAGAATCCATGTATAATGAAATGGTGTGCAAAACTACCCTTTATGGTGCAATTGAAGTAGGTTATGAGTACGACTTTTTGCAATCATGCAAGTCATCATTTTACTTTTACGATAGCCACAACATGAAACCGTTCTTGGTGATTCATGTTCTAATTTAAGCGTAGTAAAATATTTCTTGCATTACAATGTTGTTATGCCACATATTTACAAATTTGTAAAAACAGGTCATCTCAAACAGTACCTCACAATGTTTTAAAAACCAGCTGAGATCGACTCGTAAAAGTCACTTTTACACTACAGTTAACTGACTGGTATTACCAAATGTTTCGGCGCACAGGACCCCTGACTGGGAATTGAACCCGGCTCCCATCAAAGCCGCAGGTGGGGCACAACCTCCGACAAGAGAGATGATTTGCTCATTGAGCTAAAGACTGAAGTCACTAGCTCAAGGAACCAATTGTAATTCCCGTTCATTCCCCGTCTTTACTATTAAGAGCTAACTTAACCATTCATTAATGGACCCAGTGGTATATAATCCAGCTCATATTCTTAAAACGTGTTTTTAAAAGGACTTTAATTTGGTTTAACCTCAAAATAGTAGTTACTTTTATTAGCAACGGCTGTCATTCGTCAAATTAATATAAAAAGGAGCTAGCAACATTTCTAGGGAAAAACTTATAGCTTCTCTTGTGTAAACTGTAATTGAGCAAATTATGCTTTATCATAGATTTGCATGCTGTATCTCTCCTCTCCTGTTCTCAGTGGCTGGCACCAAAGTCTTTGTCATGCCTGGGGGAATGATGAAGAGTAACAACAAGCTGGTCGACTTGATTGAGAAAGTCAAGCCAGAGATCAGGACGCTGATTGAGAAATGCAACACGGTTAGTTGTCATTTCTCTTTTAAGGAAAACTTTGCTGGGGGTATTAAAGTGGCTGTTGTGTTGTATCCTTCCCTAAAACAAAAAAAGTGGTGCTTTTGCTCACTGCCACAAGTATAGAGTGGAATGTGTATCTCGATCAAATATGTATCTCAAGAACATTGCTTAGTCTTTGCTTCTCTACACATCCTGCTGTATAATTAAGAAAAGCAAAATTGTGTGTTATACCGGTAACCCGGGGCTAGTGCATCTAAGCAACGAGAAATGTGTTTATAAAGTTATCCTCATTTTCTCTCTCTCCCCCTTTATTGGAAGGTCAAAATGTGGGTTCAATTGTTAATTCCTAGAATAGAAGATGGGAACAACTTTGGAGTGTCAATCCAGGTAATCTCTCTGCTTTGTTTAAAGTGCTCTAATTTAATTGGCCTATCTATGGTAGTAAATGTTTCATCCCATAATCTTTTTATTCTGATGGATAAAGGGCTAGATTATGTGCTGTGATATGCGAGATGCTGCGTTGTAAGGTCACCGCTTGTTTGAGATTGCAACAAAAACCACAACTATGAGAATAACATTCAGTTATTTATCTGGGTTGGGATGTAGTTAACGCTACAGAGTGGAGTTGTTTCTCCACTCACTAACAAGTATCATAATTCAAAATGATGCAAATGAGCCTGTGTGTCTTCTCCAGGAGGAGACGGTAGCGGAGCTCAGGACTGTGGAAGGAGAGGCGGCGTCTTATCTGGACCAAATCTCCAGGTATTGCTTTACTACCTAATCCCTTCTAGTTTCAATGAAGTACAGCGTTAGTACAATGTTAGTACAACACTTTAATGTTGCCTTTAATGGTGTTTCCCCCTCCTCCTCATCTATTGTCCCCAGATACTACATCACAAGAGCAAAACTGGTTTCCAAAATTGCTAAATACCCCCATGTGGTAAGTGTGAGTCGTAACTGGAGGTGTATGTGTCTGGATTTTAGTTAAGTATACCTGCAATCGTATACAGAAAGCGTCTGCTCAAACTAATTCAGAGAATTGACGTGGATGCCATTGCAAAGACTTCCAGGACTGAAATGTGCCTGAAAACATAAATTTATATTTAGCCTTTTCGTTTTGCTGCTGTAAAGTGAAATGTACAAGAAACAACTGATCCCTTCTGATGACTGCGTGTTGCAGGCTTCACGAGTCTTAATTGGTTTCGCTGTCAACACGTTTTAATGTTGACTTCCTGCTGCTAGTCGTAAAATCGCATTGGATAGTTTCCGATCACAGCAGATTGTCAGGAAATGTGTAATGGCTGCTTTAACGGCATTCAGTTTAGGGAGCAATTTACCCATTGTGTCTGATTTACTGTCTCTTCCTACCCATCCTCTATTCACTGTAATTTGTAATTATGTGCAGTAATTGGCCTGGATATTCTTCTGCCTCCAGTTCTTTTCTTTTTTTGTGCCTCGATACTCTCACCCCCTAACAGGCTTGTGTGTCTGCAGGAGGATTACCGACGCACAGTCACCGAGATTGACGAGAAGGAATATATCAGCCTCAAGATAATAGTTTCAGAGCTGAGAAATCAATATGTGAGCATCTGGTTTTTAAATTCATTCATCTCTCACAGAGGAGAGTGTTGTGGTTTTTAATGCAGTTTCAAGATTGCAGTAATGTCTATGTTTTCAAATTTTTATTTCTTTCAAAATCCATACTAGCGTAGATCCCTAGAATTGTTTTGATGCTTTATGGCACATGCGTAGGGAATGTGTCGAATGGTGACACAGAAGTTGTGCATTTTGTTAGTGTGCCAGTTTTGTTTCACGTACGCCTCCTGCTGTTACAGGTAACATTACACGACATGATTTTGAAGAACATTGAGAAGATCAAGAGGCCACGGAGCAGCAATGCTGACGCGCTGTACTAAGACCCCCACCCCAGCTTCACCATAATGCTGTCGACGTGGTTGGAGTCTTGGTTCGGTTCTGATGGAACAGACTGTTAAAACTTGACCAAGTCGGACCTTCGTGCGTTGCAAAGCAGAGGATAAAACTTTAAGCTTTTTATGTTAGGTGTACCGAAGTCACAGTTTTAAATCTCATGGAACGTGCTACTAAATTTCATCTAGTTTCTGGCCAGAGTATACCCCATTCTGGCCCAGTCAGAGATGGGGTCCCGAAAAAAAGGTTCTCCGAAAAGTATTTTGTTTTCTCTAATTTATCATTTCAATAGTTCAATCTTGGTGCTGGAGTTCGCTGTTCCATTTTTTTTTTTTGTCAAGCAGGCTTGAATGAATTTTCCTATCGTTCCTGTATGGCAGAAGTCTGAAGCCTGTTGGCTCTCAGTGCTTTAACTGCTGTTGTCATTGACCACTGTCCACTTGCTTCAGTTTTCAGTGTGCCGCCTGACGGCAGGGAGTTAAGTACATTTAGAAGCTCTTAGATTTTGAATTTCACATAATTGGTTTTCTGTTGTCTGCCAATATTTGTTCTGACCTACATTTGACGTGTAGCATGTTTCTCAATGGAATCCTCTGCAAAGATGGTGGAACGCCTGCTCTGGATCAACTTTTTTTTATTTAAATTTTGAATGTAATGTAGGATTTTATGACTGCATAATGAAAATGTGTATATGCAGTGATCAGTAACAGGAAATGACAGTTGTATTAGAATTAACTGCCAATGAAATGCTTAGATCAGTTTTGCAACCTTTTTCTCTCCCCTGACAGCCCATCCATTCCTTTCAGGAGTTGTTTTTGTTTAGAATGTCCATGAAATAATTTGTTTTATTTTAAGAAACTATTATTTTACTTAATAAAATATTAAAGACATTTAAATATTTTATCCTCCCCCTTATTTTGATTATTTTAGTTATTGCTTAGATTTCTGAAATTAAGTGTGGTCAAGTCTCTGCTTCCATACGTTTTGATATCTAAAGTCCAGAATACTTGGCGTGGTGGTCATATCAACATCAGTGCACCGTAGCGGTCCAGACGGTTTTCAATTCTGTATTTAAGGTTTCCACGAATGTGTTTGGTTAGCTGGAAGTCAATCACTCAGTGTATATTTTATACCCTGTATTGCAACTTGTTCTGCAACTGACACTTAAATTTTTTTAAAGTATTTATAAAATGAATACAGTTTTATTTAGAAATACCTCGGTGATAATCAACGTCCATTCTCAAAACAAAAATGAATGAATGATATGGAATTATTTATGTATTTGCATTGAGCTGGATTAACAGAATTGGGGCGAACACTTTTTTTTTTTTTTAAATCATCAGTCAGTGTATGAGGACAGAACAGTGGTCCCTGTGTGGATTAGGGGGTTTTTGTTTTTGTTTTTTAAACGATAAGTTCTGAATCGGGTAAATCAGTAAGCATTTTGTATTGCATAGAATAATCACTCAAGTGACTCACAATTTCTTAATTACAATGCCCTCTATTAAGGTTTAACTAACTCCTTTCTAGGCATCTGTCATCACAATTATGGTTCATGTTCTATTTGTTAATTGGCTTGGAATAATGTGGCTTATTCATTAAATTCTAAAAGCTCAGTTGATGTCTGGATGGTGTTCAAATAACTTCTACCTTTTTTCACTGTCTCTAGCTTCCGAAAGGGGGCTCACGTATATCCAATGTTTCAAACTCTTTCTACCACCTGTATGCCCTCTTAATGTGTTTGCTTCAAAATTTGATTACATACTAGTTTAACACAGACCATACCTGGCTGTGGGGCCAGTAACAAACAAAACTCAACAGTGGCAGACATGAAATGACACAGAAAAAAAATAATCAAATAAACCACACTACATTATTAAACAATAATCTTATCTACAAGTATATTTTCTACCCTCTTCCAATTTTGTCTTTCAGTATTCCAAACACATTTACACAGCGCTTTTAACGTTGTTCTCTTGAACAGTGATATGTAAATGTTACATGGAATGTCTGTACTGCAACAGATTGTTGACATCAAATTCCACCCCCCCCCCCCCCCACAACATTTACTTTATCACAGATTTTTGTGAGACAATTGTCATTTGAATGTTATATGATTGTACGATGATTTTAAGTTGACGATTGGAAAACTCTTTCCAAAAATATTTTGGAATACTGACAGACTGACAGTAGAAACATGTTAGATATGTTGTATAACCGATTGTAGGTATTAATTTTTCTTAAGTTATAAGGATGTGTCAGACAAGCACAAGGGCCAGCTGCTCCGCTCTCCAACAACGGCAGTGTCTGTAGGTCTTTCCGCTCTGCCTATTCATTGCTTAATTGAGCTCATTAATGTGGCTTGGAAATAATCTCACCCGGTGTTTCTAGGTATAAATCTATGCCTCATTGAGGATTTGCTTGAAACCCCGCTGATACTATGGATCTCAAGAACCTGTGTTGGTGACTTTCCAGTGAAAATGAGCAAAATTGTTTGAATTGAAATAGCTCAAATGAGCTATTGTTTCTTGGTCAAATAAATTGAAATTTGCCAAGTCTTCACACTAGGAGTATGCTGCATTGAAACATCATATTTATTCAAAATAAAGAATTTATTCAACAAACATAATGCAAGCAAATCATGCACCAGCTTTCTGCTGTTGAAAGTTAACAGGACACCAGTGTAACTTAGCATCAGAATCCAAGGTTAAGATGGATTCCTTGGGGTATAAAAGCAGGTAAGGCATAGAACAAATGTATTTGTTTGTCATCATTACGCTTAGCATCATAACATTCGTTACAAAACTGAAACTGTCTAATAAAACAAAAACGAAAACCTGTTTCCACTGAATTAAATAACAATATCCAAGTATTTAAATATGATATTCAGTTACTCGAATATGTAATTAAATGCTCTTTATGCATTTTATTCAAATTCAACACATTTATAAAAAAGTAAGTGGTTTTTAGGTTGCATTCCTAAGTTGACAAACTTTGTTTTCTGTATTTAGATCCAAAAATATCACAATTTAGCAGAGAAAACATCCTTAGATTTAAACAATTTGGTGCTTTAATAATTTGATAACTTAATAAACAGTAAAATATTTTCTTTAAAAATGAACAAAAATCCCATCTGACGGTGCAGATAAACAATGACAACGACTACAGATTAAGAAAACAGTTTTTTTTTTTTCACTTTTAACATTGCAACATTGCATTTAGAGCTGCTGCTCACTGGATCTTTTGGAATGGTTTTTTTCAGGGGTGCCCAGCCTTTTGCAGACTGTAAATGATCAGTGAAAGGGATTTAACATTATGTGTAACATGACACACAATGTTAAACACAATGAGGACTGGGTGAAAGAATGCACTAGTCCGAAATGTGACTTGCTCCTCCAGTGCAGCAGCCTCAGTTTTCCTAGTAGACCTCCATTGGTCCACTTCTTTCAGTAGCAGATACTATTAATTTTAACTATTAAAATATTAATATATAGTTTTTAAAATGATATACAGGTGTTTATGGAAAAGAGATAAAAAAAACTTATCCTACTTGCGTGCAGTCAATAGCTCTATTATTCAATAATAAAATTCTCAAAAATAAAACTTTTTACGATCGGCCTATATATGGCCCGCAAAAACACGCAAAAAAGTTAAATTATAAATTATATTATGTGGTATGAACAATCCAGAGCATACAAATGACATACAATACAGAAGACCAGTTTTACTATTTTGCAGAACATTATCAACACGCATTCTTAGAGTAAAGATAAGTACTGATACTTAAAGGCCTGTACATTACTGCAAATCACACTGAATATGGATTACGTGTTGAAATGTATGGGAAAAAATGTCCTGCACTCCAATAAGTTTGCCTCTACTGCCTCCTCCAGTCCCGGATCTTCCATGTTGCCCCCCCCGTGATCTGATTGGGACCCCTTGTGCCCCCCCACAATTATAACATAATTACATATTACATATATGTATGGGGGGATCTCCAGTCCAGCTCTAATAGCAATTATATAATATTCACTGTCTAATTAAAATATGTCGACGATAACACGCAGTGTACAGCACCGTATCTAACAATTCAACAGAAAGTGCTGTGTGGGGTGGGCGAGGGGGTGGGTGCGGCTTCTTTTCTAGGCTGCTACTAAGTTTACTCACCTCCCCGTCAGCTTTCATTTCTCTCGAAGGATTAATATTGCAGTTTTTTGTGTGACCATGAATTCATTTGTGAAATACTTCTTGATATTTTTGGCTATTGTATCCACAATAACAAATATTGTTTTCATAAGCTACCACTTACATAAGCCATCCAAATGTTCATCTGGGTCGGAGATCGCACTCACAAGCAAGAAGCACGACAACCGCAGTCTGGTGTTTGCTGACCTGACCGCCGAGGAGTACTTACAAGTAAGAGACTACATGTGGAAAAATACTGACCTTAATATTTCCCACAACGCCATGGCACTACCATCCGATAACTTTTTGTACTTGATTGATTTGTGTCTTCCAAAAAAGGTGGATGTACTGCGTTACTTAGATAAGGGACGAGAAAGACCCCAGAGACAAGCCAGTGTCGTGGTTTTTCATGGGGCTCTAGGACAGATTAAGGAGTATGTGGTGGGTCCTCTTCCTCATCCGAATTATCACACAGACATAACTTTAACTAAGTACAAAACCGAACTGCCAATAACCGCCCGAACCGTCACCATAGGAGAATATCAACAACTTTTTAAATTTATTCACAATCAAGTGTTTTTGAGACTTGGTAAAGTTCTCAAAGAAAGCTTCGACTTAAGCGATAAAAAGCCTTTGATGCCTTTTGAGGGCATGCCCAGGGGTGTGCAGTCTGGAGACAGACAGACGTGGATTTCATTCTTCCGTGATTTTAATGGTATGTACATTCACCCCGTTGGATTTGAGGTGTTGATAAATCACACAAGTACAAATCATAAAGACTGGACTGTAGAAAAGTTACTTTACAACGGCCAGTATTTTGACAGTGTAAAGGAGCTTAACGATCAATATGAAGCAGGGAACATAACCAAAATTTCTTATAAACCCATCGCAAACTATGCATCATTAAAACCTAGGAGTAAACCCATCGCCATTGGCCCTCAACAATATTCTCCTCATGGTCAGCGTTTCAGTGTGAAAAACAACCAGGTTATTTACTTAGATTGGAGTTTTGCGTTTGGCCTCAGTTCCCTCACAGGTATGCGAGTATTTGATATAAAATTTAAGGGGGAGAGAATCGCTTACGAACTTAGCGTCCAAGAGGCCATGTCTGTCTACGGTTCAGTGACACCAGGGATGATGCTCACTAAGTTTCTAGATTCCAGTATTGGTATAGGTAGGTTTGCTCATGAGTTGGTACGCGGCGTCGATTGCCCGTACACAGCTACATTTGTGGATACTTTCCGTTATATCGACGTTAACGCTACGCAAAGGTTTAAGAACTCCATCTGTATTTTTGAGCATGACACAGGCCGCCCTCTCCGAAGACATTTTTCGGACTTTTTCCATAATAGTTATGGTGGGATGGTGAACACTGCGTTGGTTTTTAGATCCATCACGGCAATAGGCAACTACGACTACATGTGGGACTTCATCTTCTACCAGAGTGGCTCTGTTGAGGCAAAGGTACATGCGACGGGCTTCATATCTTCCTCGTTCAAAGTGGCTGGCAGTTTGCGATATGGTCATCAGGTGGCAGAAAACACGATCGGCAACATTCACACTCATTTCATCCACTTCAAGGTCGATTTGGATGTGTTAGGTAAGTAATTGTATCAGCTGTTGATCTTTTTTTTACTACATAAAATAATACGACTATCCAAATCTGTTGATACTACAGAAATATTTGACGTTATTTTAATGAACGTTTTACCATATTAGTATGTTTGGCATGCTTACTGTTATATTTCTCAAGGTATTTCCATAGTAACCACAGGATATTAATTTGCCTAATAAGTTTCTCTTTGCAAATGTATAGTAAATAGTCTATCAAATACAACTCATACACATGAATGTAGATGCTGATTTTAGTTACTACTGGCTGAGTGAGGATAATGCCTGTAGTACTATGGAAGTTATTAGTCAAAAGCAATGAGAGGAAAATATTTACAATTCGGGGGATGTTCCATACAATGTTCTGATAATTATTTTCTCATCTGTTTTGAAGGAGTTAATAATTTTTTCCAGACCAAAGACATGCAATTTGAGGAGGTAGAACTGCCCTGGATACCTGGTAGGAAAGCTAAGGTCCCCAAATTAGTGGAGAAGCAACTTAAGACAGAGATGGATGCAGCACTGCGCTATGGTACTTCTATACCACGCTACTTACACATCGCTAGCAACCGGACCAACCGCTGGGGCCATCAGCGCTCCTACAAGCTGCAGGTAGTCAGCTTCACTGGGGACCACATTCCAGAATCCGAGCCTGAGGAAAGATCCATGTCTTGGGCCCGGTGAGTGTGATACAATGCCCAATACGCGTTGAAGAGCTGCATCTGTGCATAATTCATTTTTTCTCTCTCGAAGGATAGTTATCCAATTCTGACCTAGAATACTTTTGCATCTGTTATTTTTTGTATCGGTTCTTTGCACTCCAATCCTAATATTTGATGATGAAAGAATGAAATGAGTCTTCCAAATTCTCCGATTGTTAGGACTGAGTGGCGTGTTTGTCCAGGCGAGCACAGTGGTGCCTGGGGCGGGGGGTGGGTTAAATCGGCTGGGTGTCTCTTGGCTCGTTGCTAATGAATGTCTTGTACCGGGCTCTCAGGCATCTGCAGGCTGGCAGTACCGTTGAGAGGGACGTGCCTCGCCTCAAACCGTCACTGATCCTTCAATGCAGGCTGGTCAGCCTGCGCTGTGGAAAAGAGACGGGTGGCTTGAAGGCGACTATGATTTGATGAGCCCAGTATTGCTTTCACACCCTCCCCGTATGTGGTGGAAGTCATTGCGACGAGCCAAGACGCATTAGATCAACAGCCCGTTCCAAATTGTATGGGAGAAAATTGCACAAAAAAAACAAAAAACATTTTTAAAGAATGGAATGGGATTTGGACATTTCATTATTAAGGTCAGGACTGACCAAAATGATCATTCTGAAACAGAAATAACTGTTGGTTATTTTTGGAAGTGCCCTCTTAACAGTAGGTTTCAGTGCCCTGAATATTTTGTAACTGTCTCTTGCGGTCTTTGTTTATAGATATAAACTGGCCATCACTAAGTACAAAGAAGAGGAACTGACCAGCAGCAGTCTTTACAGCCAGAATAACATGTGGACCCCAGCTGTGGACTTCAGCAAATTTATTGAAGACAACGAGAGCATAGAAAACACGGTTAGAGCTTATGGTCCCTTTTGGAAACCTGATTTCCAAATGTCTTTAATGCAGAATGAACCTCCTTGTAGGTAGAGGTTACAGGCTTGAGTCCAGGGGCTTTGAGGGTTTGAGTGTTTTTCAGTCTGTAATTTGATAGAGGTTTCTTATTCACTTCTTATCAGTCTATTTTATCCAAACATATATTAATTAATTCATGTATATTTATCAACTGTACAACAACAATGTCATAGGACATGAAGCTGCATGTTGAATAAATCATTTTTTCATAATTCTTTTTTTCCTTCACCAGGACTTAGTTGCTTGGGTTACCACTGGATTCCTCCATATTCCTCATGCAGAGGATATACCCAACACGGTAACTGTCGGAAATGGTGGCGGAGTTATCTTACGACCGCACAACTATTTTGATGAGGATCCATCTGTAGATTCCCCGGACGCGATCTACATCCATCCAGATTCACCAGAAAGCTGTGAGCACAACAGGATGGCCTGTCTGGCCCAGGAAATCTGTGCCTTCTCCCTACCACCTTTTACCTTTAATGGCTTCGAGGAGGTCATGAAGTTGTAATGACTGAGATTCTGTTGAAATAGGACCCCACTGACTCCCATATCTGACATCCCGTGTTTCCTGCTAAAGAAATAATCAGATATTATTTAAAGAAAATTCTGTTTATGTAACACAAAGTGCAAGAACACTCGAGGGAAATTGGGATTATTATTAGGAGATGGACAAAAAACCCCCCAATTATATACATATTATACCATTCACCTTTAAAAAATCTTATTTATACAATGTTAACTATTGTTTCAATTAATGTATTATGTACCCATCTCACATTATTATCAGTCCAGACTGGTACAGATTTAGTATATTCACATAAATTAAGCAATTCATTTATACTTTTCTATATTATAAATTTTATATTTCCTGTTTATTGTTCTGAATCAATTATTTATATTCATGTTAACGCTATCCACTCTTGTAATAGAAAAAGCTATAATAATTGCTGTTATGTTTAATTGAAAAATATTAAAAAGATTAACTGATACTGCAACGTATAGAGGATTTATCTTAGTACACTTTCAAAACTTGGTTTACATATGGCTCAGGAAAGGAGTTAATTAAGGACTTTCTTCGGTGAAAAATTTAGTGTCCTCTCCCCTCGGCATGAAATGCCACTGCAAATCTGCCACTATCCAAACAAAGGGTGTTACATATGGTGACCTGTTCATAATTAAATTTTGCGCTTCACAAACGCGAACCCTCAGTATGTATTTGCAAGTGTGTATGATATCTCATATATAATGAGACAAAAGTATGGGTTTAAAATAGTTTTGTCCGCAAGGAGGCATAATGTCTTTGCTAACCGAAAAAGGATGCATCAAGCCCGGATCTTAGTAAGACAATAATTGAGGAATATAAACGCTCAAGAGACATTGCATGCAGAATCGGACACTTCACTGATTAGTTGCTATCACTAAACTTTCCCTCTCACAGTTAATGTAATCACAGCCATCACGCTGATCTTAAGTAACCCCTGGTGAGCAGCAGGATTACATACCTCCATCAGCCAATGAACATGCACAGTGTCTGAAGAAAGCAAATCCGCCCATCATAAACCAACCGCAATCACTGCTCCATAATCATTAGTCATCGCTATAGTGCAACATGTCAATAAGCATATACTGTATTCATCAATGAGGTAGTACGTGGAGAGACAAAGGAGGGAACATCGAGATAAGGGGAACTCAAAGAGAGGTCTTAAATACAGCAGCATCGCACTACTGTGTGACAGCTGCCAAAGGTTAATACGGAGCGGTGACTGCACAGTATGAACGTCCTAACCCACCCACCAAGTTCATGCATATGTGTTGGTTCTACTCTCCCATTCTGCTGTCCCTGCCGCATACACTCAGTTACCCTTCTTTGCTCTTCTCACAGTAAAATCCCCTCTGTCTTTGGCTGGATTGCAAATATATAATTTTTTTTTTTTTAAAGAAAAAAACGAAACAGGGAGATTAGCATGCAACAGTTGTCTCACATCCTGTGCTCAGTACTGTCCTTGAGAGTTTTTTTGGAACAAAATTATTGAAAATAAGGAAACACCTGGAGAGAGAAAAAAACATCCGGCTTTTTTTCGATAATGTTACTTCTCTAAACCCTGACAAAACTATTATCACTGCAGGTGAGATAAAGCTATCTGTTTACATGAAGAAATAGGAATATAGCCTCCTTACTCCTCATACATAAGGAATTCCCCTCCCCCCTTTCATTTAGTCGGTCTCTGTACAAATTGTTCTGCCTGAGCCTGCTATGGAGAAAAGACACCCAGGGGGCCATTATTGAGACTATCCATTCATATTTCCTGCATATTTCATATTTCTTGGGTGTTTAATGACGACCTCAACTTAAGTTTTGGAGGGAAAGTCAACAGTAACAGTAATGGTAACAAGTTAAACAACACTTTTTTTTTAGAGATTATGCATAACTTTGTATGACAGTTAGCAAGGAAAAGGGAGTATCGACACTTTAATTAACATGTCCCTGTATGAATGGATACTGCAGAACTTACTGCTGAGAGATCTATGTTTTCTTTGAATCTGAAATCTGTGGCGGGCACTGTTCTGTGGGTGTTCTTCCCTCTGCCACTTCTTTTCCCTGCTACTTGGGATGCAAACCACTGCTGGTTCCCCATTCAGAGGGGCAAAGTGACAAAGGACAATGAGGAACAGACCACCCTCCTTTCCCTCCTTTCTGTTGCTACACAATATCATTTGGCTGCTTTTACTCCCCAGTCTCACTGTAGTGGAGCAACCTAATCACCTTAAAGAGAGCAGCAGACTGTTTCAATTTGCCTGGTCACTCAAGGAAAACTCGCCTCTTCCTGCTATAGCTTGGGTCAAAAGGCTTCTTCAGGCACTTAATTAGGACCAGGCCAGATTCCTGTTGTAATTGAATGCTTCATTGCATTAAAGCCATTTGTAGCTGCCACTAGCCCTTTTTAATTGTTTCTTGCTTGAGCTTAACTGTTTTTGTTACATGCATTATGCACATTTCTCTCAATAGGGGCCTCTGTGAAATAAGCAAATTAATAATAAAAACAGGGGTGATTGTTTTCTATTATATTAATCTATGTAAATAACTGAAGGGTACCTTTTTAGTTTTAAAGCCTAAATCAAGAGTGGGAAATCCTAAAGCATTATTTTGCATAAGCAATCGTCACAGTTCTGAACAGTGCTGAGTTACAGTACTTGTTTATTAAATTACAACAAAAACCATGTTTGTTAAGTGAACCTTAAGGTAGAACTATCCTTAATAACACACAACTCAGGTAATGTACAGTTCTCAATCCTCGCCTCCAAGTACTGTTTAAAGTTCAGAGTACAGAGTCTGTTGGAGAACTTTTGCCCTTGTTTTGTCAGCATGTTGTACCAGTCACATTGGTTGTTTGCCATCAACGTGGAGGGTACTTCCGTAAAAATTTTTAGTTGGTACATGCAACTTTCAGAAAAAAACAGGGAATGATTCAAGTTCCTTTCCCTTGACAAATGCTTTGGAAAGTTTGCGTGACAGTTTCCTCCTTTGTCTAGGTTCGGGAAAAAGTGCATTTCTTCAGCATTTTGATGAAAGTCAGCATATTATCATTTTTCTTCAACATCACTGTAACGTACAGCAATAATGCTAAATATTGTTGTTGAGCTTATTCTTTCACCCTTTTGAAAGAGAAGTCATCGGTCAAACATTACTAAAAATGAGCAGTTTTTTTTTCCAGGTCAGTACTTGGAGAACTTGGAGCGTGCCTAAAAATATTGTCCTTTGGCATCTTTTAAAAGCTTTTTACTTTTGCAGAAGATAAAATAAATGCAGCAAAAGCATGAGAGAAAGCAGGCTTCAGCAACATCTCTAAAGCACCCTATTATTTTCTTAACTTCTACCGGCCTGTCAGCGGTTATTTAGGCTTGTCCAATTTTACAATGTGATGAGCTGAAGCATCCTTCACAGTATCTGACTGCTTTTAAGCGCAGTTACATGCTTAATTGCAACCTCAAATGTGATAGAACTTTGAGAATTGGTCTGTATGGGAGTCCCCAGTCATGAAAAACACAACCCAGAGGATTCCTTAATTCTATGTGACTCCCAGCTGAGAATGACTAAGGAAAGCCAATCCTCAAGATGCTAGATTGAGTGGAACATCATTCTCACACATGGTCACACGTTCTTCTTCTCTCTCTTGTTATGAAAGAGGGTTGAGAGGAAGCCCGGCACCAGGGCGGTTGCAATAAAGGGGGCAGCTGCACTTTTGCAAAAGGACAGTAAGTAATACAATGCCTCGTTCTTAGAAGAGAAAGTTAGTGCATTGAGAAGCTGCAACAGCAACAGGGAGGTGATGATACAACCTAGCTTGAAAGGAGCGCTGATGTTCCTCGTGCCCATGGTGTAGAGAGGTGAGTGCAGGCCCAGGCCCAGGCCAAACAGGGTGCCCATGTTGCGCAGCAGACTGGCAAAGGGTGTGGAGTCCATGTGGACCCACTCTGCCCGAATGCACCACCTCCTGGCCTTCTCTAGAGTCCAGAGCAGGTTGACGCCCATAGCTTTCAGTAGAAGGTAGAAGCCAAGAGCAAAGGTGAACAGAAAGAAGGTGGTGTAGAAGTACTTCTTCAGGCTGGCACTGTAAATCCACTGAACTCTGGAGAAAATTTCTGCCACTATCATACCTGCCATTGACAGACAATGGGTTAGTGTTATCGTCGGCCTGTGATGTCATGGAAAAAACTTCCTCATTTCCAAGCTACACTTAAATATTTTCAAAAGGTTGTTGACTAGTTAAACACATATAGGCAGACCTTTGCAAATAAACCACTTGGATAACTGTGGATGGATAACTGGATCCTCAAAGATAACTGACCTGAGATGACTCCAAAGATGACCTGGTGTGGGAAGTGGGCAGCCACGTATACCCGGGACATGCTAACAAGGAGTTCGACAGCACATAGCAGTGACCAGAGCCCCAAGCGCAGGGCCCTGTGAAGGAGGGAGGTACGCTTAGAAACGACAGCAATAAGCAATATGGCTTTTTGCTGCTTTCCTATAACTCACCAGAGAGCAGGGTGCTTTCTTTTTGTAGCAATCGAGAGGACACCTGTTACCATCACATACCACACCCCTGCAGAGCCCATTGCATGACCAGAGGGACTTCCTGCAGAGCACAAATAATCATTAACAATCCAGGTGCAAAGGGTTCAATCAATGCATGATCATAATGCTGATTTGTTTGTTTCTATGCTGAATTCCCTTTTAGATAAGTTCATATTCCATGGAAATCAAAACAAAAGGTCAAAGGTTTAAGCTCTTCATGCAATGCAAGTAGGTATTACCATTATCTTTATAAACAAGTCATGGACATGTAGTATTCAGTCATTAGTGGCTTTAAATGGCATGCAAATTGTATTTACCGGCACCTTTTTATGACGGCCGTAAACTGGTAACTGTTACGAATAGTTGTACCTGGACCAGTTTCACATGTTATGGGGAATTGCCGCAAAGCAGGAGCTGGTACTGAACCATAGAACTGGGTCTCATGGACCCACCAGTATGGCCTCTCTCCAAACAGAACCCTGTCATGGACAAAACTAAAATCTATCGTGGCTTCTCTTTAGAAGGGTTGATTGAGAACAGTTCACCACTGAGTCATGAAACCAAGGTCACCTTTGTGATCTGCAATTTTAAAAATGAACTGCACCTGCAGATCTGATATTTTAGCTGAATAAAGGCTTTTAAGGATCCCCAATAGATGGATCAAGAAGTCATCTGGGGCTCTGTTTATAGAACTTTTCTTTGAACAAATTTGATTCAGAATGGTTCTTGTGATTAAATTTTCACGTGGCACAGGGCACAGGAACAGGTGAACCCAATCACATTCGCGGTCTAAAGTGCTTTATTTCCATGTGGTCGTGACAAGGAATTTCATTCCACAAGGTAACAAGGAATCTGACATGGAAACTGGACAATACCTCAAGCCAACTGAGGATAAGTGAAGGGTTTATAAGGGAAACAGAAAAGTAAGGTGCAGGGCGAATGGGAGCAGAGGGTGATTGGACCAGTGCACATGGGAGTGTGGCGCTAGAAGAAATGACGATAACAAAGGATGGAGGCGAACAGAAATGTTGTAATAGATATTTAAATGCTGCAGAAATGTGCAAAAGTTTAATTAAATCAATATTGCAGGTCCTGATACTAATAGTGAAACACACTGTGAGCATGTATTGAAATATTGGGCAGAATTCCATTTGAATAGTAGGAGATAATTTATATGGTGCCTTAACAGCCGCCATATAAGGCACATTAAATGTGTTCACTAGCTGGAGTCCTAAAGCTGGTTCAAGTACGCACACAATTGTAGTAATTTATTAATTACGAATGAAACATGCAAATGTGTGATGATGCAACTTTATTAATACTAACAAGCATCTGATAGAAAGGGAGGTATGCATCAATTGTACATTGAAATTTAGTATGAAATCTAAGGAAATTCTATTATTGAGGTCCCTGTTTTTATCTGGTGAGCACGGTATGGTAAAACCTATATGAGGGAAGAAATTTTTTTATTTGCAACAGCAGAAATAATAAAGACTACATTAATAAAATGTATGTGAAAACGTGATATTATAACTATGTTTTTAAACCAGTGAACATAAGTTAATATTCCGTGTCACTGAAGAAGTTGCAACTTTCTTGGCAAATTTTTGAAACAACTAAATCACTATGCTTTCCTTGTGATCTACACCAATAAAGCAACCCTGCAGGCAGTTGCTGTAGTCACCTGTTGCATCTAATTTAGCACTGCAGGATTTTTATAGCCATTGTGTCAGCCTATTGCAGGTAAGCACTGAGTAAAAATCAGACATAAGAGAGCATTTTAAACATAAAATATAAGAACTTTTACTTAACTCCCTTACCACTTGAAGATCAAGTTGAGCCAATCCCCAATCACAGCCACCCAGATCAGCTTGATGCCCACCTTTGGTTGTAAGTGGAACCAAATGGGGAAGAAGATGAAAAAGGGGGTGTGCAAGTCTGCCACCGAAGAGGCCAGGTGGAACCAGTCCTCATAGGTGTGATACTGGGTCTGCAGATAGATGGCCAGGTCTACCCCTGAGCTGTGCAATAGGTCCATGGTTCTTGCGTGCGACCCAATTCCTAGGAAGGCGGTACAGGAGCAAAGAACCGGCACAGTCTGTCTGCCTGTCTGTGCTTGCCCCTCTGCTCTATATTCCAATCCCACTGGACTTTATACAAGGCTAGCTAGTTTGTTTATCTGATGTGAACCCCAGGATGATCCAGGTCCCTTGACCTGTATAACCTCTCACGCCAGATAAAGGGTCACCTTCCAGTAGAGAAAGCACCTCACTGATTGATTCACCACTAGACGCCTGGTCCAAAGATTGACTCCACACACTGATTGGAAACAACCTGTTTTGGAAACCATAGTAAACTGAATCCATGTGTTATAACAGTGGTTTGAAAGGACCAGTCACTCTTTATTTTAGCAGTAGAATGATGCTTATCAACCAGGTCGTTGTTTACATCTATGCCGGAATTTTTAACAGAAAAAGTTCCAAATCAAATCAGATCAAGTAAAATTACACTTAAACACACATTTACACACATTTTATTTTTTTAAATGACATCCCACTCCTTTAGTCTGGGGCCCCAAATAGAACTCCGATTGCCAGCATAGATCCACTCCACAACAGAAACGAATCTGTTTTCCCCCTCTGAGCCGGATCAGCTCATGAACATATATGGCATGGACCATTGCTCCATGCGAGTGCAAACAGAGCCCTCTCAATGATTCACCTTCAAAGCAAAGTCAAATAAACCTTCTTCACACAGCATGTGGTTAGTGTCATTGGATGACCCGGTGGGGAGGTTTTTAGTTGTTAGGCATTTAAGTCAGAGTTTAAAGTATTACTTAGTCAATGAGTGGTGACAACACAGCTTTTCATTTGCTGAACACTTTTATCAGGATCAGTAAATGTGTCCCCTGGTCCAATGTGCCATTGGTGTGGACTGAAATCTAAATACAGTGGTGCTCTCAGCAAACCGTTAATGCAGGCATGCCCTCGGAGAGAAAAGGGGAGCAGCAAAGGAGAAAAAAGACAATGCATAATACTCCTAGATAGTCTGCGCAACCAGCACAGAGAAACCCTACGGGCCTAATAGTATAAACACAGCATACCTTTGTCTGCTTTCACAGTCAAACAGACATACAGTGCAATATTACTGAGTGTCACAGATAAATAATTTGTATGTGTATATTTGCAAAAGTAAACGGATTTTAAAGTAAAGGGACATTCTAAAAAGTGTCCTATTTTGCATTTAGTCTTCACATTCAAGCATAGGCCATTCATTTTGCTCCATTCTCTCATATCTGTGATTGTTGTATGTTCCATTTTAATTTAACAAAGTATGAATAACAGAATAACTTTCTTCCTGACAGACTTTAACTGAGGTGCATTAATTCACTCTTAAAGGTGCCCTACAACGACCCAGAGCGCTAGGACCATGCGTCTCTTATTCTACAGGTACATAGTCAACAAATAAGATAGAACTCAGACCTGAATGCAAAATTATCACTGTCAGGCAAGTTTGGAAAAATGAGACTCCATTTGGAATGGAGTGCTTACTTGTCTTAATTGTGCAGCTAAATGGTTCTGCATAATGACAACTGTGGGAAAAGTATATATTTGCAACTTGAGTCTATAATTATATAATTTCCAGACAGCCTTAAACTGTCTTACATTAAAAGAATTTCTGTAGGGATGCCCACGCAGGCACAAAAATTGTCATTCCTGACTTAACACTGCATCTGAATACTGTTATAAAGAAAAAAACAATATGCCTTCATTTAATAATGGAGTGAGGGGTGCTTAAGCTCTTCCCTTGGACCTCTGTATTGTATTCACCTTTTGACGTAATACTCGGTTACTTTTTTGTCCCTGTTGTTTTATTACACAAATGCAAGGTCCAAAGATCAGACAATGTTCATGCGTCTGAGTGGTGGGTCTAGTGGTATAAAAACAACTGCAAGACTGCCAGAGTTTATCAGTTCTGCCCTTCAGTCCACTGCTGACTGAAAGATATTTATTTACATTAGTGAGATCACGTAAAGTACAGCTCAGAAATGAATGCAGCCGTGGACGCCATGCATGGCTATGGGGTGAGCACCACGCACTACTTGCAGACTAACTATAAGGATGCCCAGGGCTGGTTTCTTTTTGTCTCCTTTGCTGCTGACCTCCGGAACACCTTTTTCGTGTTCTTTCCCATCTGGTTTCATCTACGGGAATCTGTTGGAGTCAAACTTATCTGGGTGGCTGTGATTGGGGACTGGCTGAACCTGGTCTTCAAGTGGTAAGTCACAGCCTTTAGAAAACCTGAACATCACAGACTGTATACATTTTTTGTGTTTACGTTTTTTTTTACGTTTAGGTGTGTTCCTTTTTGTCTGACCTGTTCTCTTTAACACAGGATCCTTTTTGGTGAGCGCCCGTATTGGTGGGTCCATGAAACTCCTTACTACAGCAACTCCTCTGTGCCGCACATTGAGCAGTTCCCAATGACCTGTGAAACAGGGCCAGGTAATCTGCTCCAGTCCACATTATTCACCTGACTACTGTGAATAGGCATAAAAAAAACAGTAGTTGGAGATTTTCAGTTTATTTTTAATGATGTATTATTCTCTTGTAACTCACAACGTTAACTGAAGCTGAATTCTTCGTTGGTCAACCTGTGATACTGAAAAATAGGGATTGGATGCATATTCGTACCTGCTGGGTTTACAGAGAGTGCTTTGTTCGTAAGTGTGACTTTTGCTTTGCAGGCAGTCCATCAGGTCATGCCATGGGAGCAGCAGGAGTGTACTATGCCATGGTATCCTCCATACTTGCCATAATGCTGAAAAGGGAGAGAGAGCCACACTTTAAATCCTGGTGGGATACCTTTTGTATCTAATTATCCTGTTATCAAAAATAATCTATTGGAATTAGCTGTGTTATTTCTCCTATTTCATATTTTTAATCTGATTGAAATGTGAGGGGGTGTTATTAGATCCACTCCTGTTTTGCTCGGTCCCCTATGAGTATGTTTTTTAGTTTGTAACATAATGGCCAATATCGAAAGCAATGCTATCTCAAATCCAATTCTTATAGAAAAAGACTATACGTGTTTAAACAACTGTTGGTCATTTTAATGGTAGCTCACGGTATACGGATGCTTGAACCTAGGCAACCAATGTGGCCGAGCCGCTTGAATGGAATAATGTGCTGATGGCTGATGTCTGTGTGTCTTTATCAGGTTTATGCGGGGGACTTTGTGGACACTCTTCTGGGGGGTCCAGGTTTGCGTCTGTCTCTCCAGGGTCTTCATTGGTGCACACTTCCCACACCAAGTCATCGCTGGAGTTATCACAGGTCAGTGGTACACATTCACTTACTTGGAGGGGAAAGAGTGCCAGAAGCTGATTTCAAAGATCACATTTTTGAAAATAATGTATCCCCAATGCAGCACCGGAGAATAAACGCTTCTCTATATCTTGTTCGAAGGTATGGTTGTGGCGGAGGCCTTCAACAGAGTACAATGGATTTACAGTGCCAGCCTGAAGAAATACTTCTACACCACCTTCTTTCTGCTCGCCTTTGCTGTTGGTTTCTACCTGCTACTGAAGGTTCTTGGAGTGGATCTGCTCTGGACTCTTGAAAAAGCAAAGAGGTGGTGCATCCGGCCCGAATGGGTCCACATGGACTCCACACCCTTTGCCAGTCTGCTGCGCAATATGGGCACCCTGTTTGGCCTGGGCCTGGGCCTGCACTCCCCCCTCTACACAGAGAGCAAGAAGAGCAAGAGCACCTCTTTCAGGATGGGCTGTATTGTCGCCTCTCTCCTGCTGCTGCACCTCTTTGACTCCTTTAAACCTCCTACCCACACAGAGGCCCTGTTTTACCTACTGTCATTCTGCAAGAGTGCTACCGTGCCCTTGGCCACTGTCAGCATTATTCCCTACTGTGTGTCCGGAGCTCTGAGCACCCACAGCAAAAAACAGCTTTAAGCTGAGGACACACCTAGAGAGACTTAGGAACAAGGCTGCCTCATCATTCG
>JAOVYW010073623.1:0-19690 GCA_025775045.1 Hiodon tergisus
CCCCCCCCCCCCCCCCCCCCCCCCCCCCCCCCCCCCCCCCCCCCCCCCCCCCCCCCCCCCCCCCCCCCCCCCGCCGGACTGACACATGGCATTATCTCAACTTTGCCGTCTTGAGTTTGAATAGCCAGATCTTTAGACTGAAATTCCCATGAAAACTTCTCAATGGGAGTTGGTCATGTTAAAAAGCTAAAGATTTGCGACCTGATTCCTTTGTAATACAAATGCTTTTATCTTTAAATATCATACAAAGTAAATTAAGCAAATCCAAGTGATTTGAAGTACACTATCTTCAGATTTAAAGTATGCTATCACTTCAGACAATCAGGATGCTACCCTGCGTACATTTGCTGTGCTGCCACTAAGGATAGAGTTCAAATTCCACAGTTTGACCTCCGCCTGGATTACACAAGTATTTTCTAAGCAAACAAATACAGATGCTGTAAGGTCACCTTATATACTGAGAGTGAAATTCATGCTTTCTGGAAACCAATTTTCCGTTTCCTTTTCCAGTCATCACTCAGTTCCTGATATGAATGTCTAACATACCTGATTTAGAAACGGTAGCCTGGGGTACCAGTTGGAATAGTTTAGGTGTCTGTTGTGAAGGAAAGGTGATACGCAGCTATACAGTCAAGGCGTCTGATTCGCCCATGTCCAGCTCTTTTTAGTCAAACACACACGCGCACGCACACACACACACACGCGCACGCACACACACACCTGAAGGTCTACCTTTACCCTTGAATTTAATTTAGAAACATTCCATTTGGAGGACAACCTTGTTACGATATTAAGATCTATAGGTCCCCTATACCTGAAAAATCCCACTTTTACACACTTATTTCACTTATTGAAGGTCCAGCAAGCTTTAAAATAACTTGAACCTAAAAAGACATTCTCTGTCTTTACGTCATTCTAGTCTCCAATAAGTTCCCCTACTCTTTCCCACGGCTGTCCCAGACGTTAGCAGGTTTAAGCCTTATGATAACGGGCGTTAACGAGATCCAGAAATCAGCTAAAACTTTCTCTTTCTCCAACATCCATTTCACGGCATTCCACGGGCCAGCACAGAGAGGAGTGTCAGAAAAATTAGCGCTCTTGTTCTTATTAACCAACATAGTTACACAGGCCGACCCTGGTGTCTAAACATGCGGTGAGGGATGACATCATTAGGGACGGACTGACCTGCTGTGTCATGGGACTTGAACCGCACTGGAATGGACGAGCCCCATGAAGGGCTGGTGTTGAGAGCTGAAAGAAAACACAAAGATGGGCCGCAAAGGAAATGAGTCCAGGTTGTTTAGTCTTCCCGTTTACAGTGGTCAGGTCCCGTTTACAGTGGTCAGGTCCCGTTTACAGTGGTTAGGGGGTTCGAATGACCTTTTCGGTTGCTATAGCTGTAACAGTACAGTGAACTTGAAGTAGGAAAAGTAACATTTTTGAATGAAAACAAATCTAGGAGGATGTGACATTAAATAACACGTATTACAGAAACCGATGATATACAGAGATTAAACACAACAACATGAAACAAGACAGGTATAGATTTTACTGATGTGTCAATCTCAGTAAGGTGATCATGTCGCCTATATCCTTGCCAGGTTATGAGCAGCCCACATGGCCAGAAAACGTGTGCTGATTTAGTTTAGCCCCCGCCCTCCAAAGGTGTAGTGGCTTATGGAAGGCACGTGGGGTCTCTCGAGTGGCTCAGTCAGTAAAGGTCCGGCCCAAGAGCAGACTGAGCCATATGATCCAGATTTTGCAGGTTCGAATCCAGGTCATTGAATTAATTAAACTGGAAACGGGAGCGTACAGCAACGGTGCACATTAGGCAGAGCGGCAATGGGCGGGGGGGGCTCCTCTCGGCTCGTCGCTAACCAGGATCTCCCGCCTCTCGGCTTCCTGGGAGCCAGCTGGTTGGCCATGCCGTCTAGAGAGATGTGCTTCTGCTCCAATCACAACTGAACCTTTCCTGTAGACCATCTAGCCTGCAGGCGGGTGACCTACGTTCATTGGCCTATCAGTTTATTTTCTGTCTTGTACCAGTTCTGCATTATCCTTATTATTGTTTTTTCATGTAATAAGTAAAACAGCCTCTTTTTGGATTCTAATATTAGATGATTTGAGAACGTCCTTGTCTGGAGGATACCTCTGCTTCCTGAAGTGAATAACTTGGATAGTTCAGTTACATATTGGATCTTTATTCAGAACCCATGATCCACAAATAGCAACCACATCATGGAGCCTCGCATGGAAGGAAATAAGTAATCAGTACTAAACCATATTTTATAATTTAGACCAAAGGAGCTTTATCCAAATCGACTTACAATGATGACACAGCTTACAATTTCTACAATCATATATATATATATATATATGTACAGCTGGGTATTTACTGAAGCAATTCAGGTTAAGTACCATGCTCAAGGATACAGCAGCTGTGGTGGGACTATCAGGATCTCAGGAAGGCAAGTTACGTGAACAAAGTGCGTATCGGGGCCTGAAACAAAAGACTGAAAAGACTTAACATTACAATCAAGAAAAGAAAAGGGTTGTTTTCCTCATAACTACAAAAATCGAGTGAAAATATACTGATGTATGTTCGATTATATTGTTTTATTATAAGTTGTTTTGTATTATATTTTGACGTATGTCTTAACATCGGCAAAACTAAACTAATAGGTCAGAGTATCGATAGGTCATACATGAGTAATCCCTGATGTTACCAGCTTCACAACATGACACTGGTACAACACAACATTCCCGGAAGGAAAGAGACATATATATATTTTTATAGTTACGGTAGACTTATTCAACGAGCTACCAGAACTGTCTGGGTTTCCATTATGTCACATCAAAAGTTTCACAGACCTCTAACGGCTATGATAATTATTGTCATACGGTTTGGGCCCATCTGGTTTTTACTGCAATGTGCTCAAGCCTATCATTAGGGTGGGGGGGGGGGGGACCGGGAAGCGAAAATCCATTTTTGGCAATAGAAACGTCTTGACTGTAAACGCTGCTTATCATCTGCCTGCCCTGCATTGTTAGTGAGATACACATCTCAGTGGCATCAATGCCTGGACAACCTATAACAGACCACGGTGCTTCAAAGTTTGCGACTCCACGGTGAGATCAGAATGAGAGGCGAGTGTTAATGTAGTCTGACCCCACCTAAGGACTGTACTGGAAACATTTGTGCAGACAGCTTTGCAGAAAACCTGTGAGTGTTCGTTGTTATTACGGTAAAAAGCTGTGTGCCTTCAGTGTGAATGGTTCTGTAGCTCATTGCAAACATGCTAGGACATCGTAAAACCATTGTTAATTCAATGCCACCTGCATTGGATCGCTCATAAGCCCTTGGCCCGAACACACCGCTGTTTAAGACCATGAGTTAACTAATGAGAGAAATTATTATGTTTTCCAGACCAGGGAACAAAGAGTTTTAACAAAGAAAAATTTAAATGAGCTCACTGTGCAGGGGCTGCGTTGCCTACATGATAGTTTGGGGAAAGGAAACCTAATGAAGTTCTAACTTTAGTAACGAGACCTCGAGACCTCGAGACCTCGAGAGCAGGTGAGAAAACAATTTGATTTAATTACAGCTCAGAGATATTCCCCTTCAAGAACATTCAGCTCTTCAGTTCTTTCTGCGTTTTTTTTTTTTCTGGCAAGGCCTGCACGTCCATTTCTTAAGCAGAATTTTCTGCTCAGTTGTACAGTACAGTACTAGCGTAAGTATAATCTTAAGGCCTATTAGCACAAGGTGCGTATATTTAACATCGCTGGAACGCAACACAGTCCTGAAAAACAGATACAATTAAATTGTAAGATAACAAGCTCGGATGAATAGAAACTTTTAGGACACATGTTGTTACAACGTTATGTAGTATAAAACTTGTGGATACTTACTGACCACTTCATATTTAATTATTATAAGCAATTGGAATGCAGTTGCAGTTCGAGTTGATATGTCTTATTACATGAAATTTACATGAAATTTGTCTGTCATTTTCTACACTCTCTCTTTTATGAAATTATTATTCCGTTCAGTGGACAGGAACACTAAATTAATCGGACATGTACAACCTATGGAAAACTTGTTTTTTTTCCTAACAAGACATTGATAACATCCATAAAGAATGAAAAACTTTAACAATGTTATAATTTGTCTTGCTGTACAAGGTAGGAATAAAAACAATTATCTTTACAAACAGGTCTATTTCGCTTAAATAAACTCCAACAAATGCCGCCATCAACTCTCTCGAATCTTCTGCACATGACGATGTCCATGATCTAGTTTAGTGGGAATCCACTAGCGTTTTGCGCTTAAAGACTTCATGTTCACTTGTGGGATCCATTAACGAGTAAGGAAAGTAAACATTTTCCAGGTTCATTTAGGCCGACTTAATCCAATAAAAAGTTTTCCATCATCCAACATCCATCAGCTTGTTTCTTAAATCATCTTCGACATGATATACAACAGCACGGCTCATTTGTATCATTTTAAAAATCCCACAAGTTTATGAGCCTGAGAAAATAACTTCAGAAAACAAATACACTGCACACAGCTATTTTGTATGCACCCCAATAATACATATTTTTCAAAAGCAGCAACAGATTGCTGTGCGTATCTGTTTGCCAAGCTGTAATGTGTTTCTCATTACTACAAAATGCCCATGTGGGGATGAACAAGTATGATTTTTTATCAGTCAGCTCCCCCCCCCCCCCAGAGTCCAGAGCAGATGGTCATGCCCTGTGTATAATAGAATACTGGCTGCCGTTGTCATGCCCTCTGCCATCAAAGCCACTTGGGCAAAAGATAAATTCAAGGAAAGTTAGATATTTATTGATTTAAATGTCTATATATGCACATAGACATACATATAAACACACACATATTCATATATTTTAAAATGAAATAAATATATATATAAAGGGAACCCCTAACCAACTGGAATTCCCTAAGGGCAGCATGTTAAAACAGGCCTGCTCCCCATCTTGGGCTAAGAGGTCCTAATACACCTTTGTGCATTTATAGTGGTTTCACGCGGACACAGCGGGGGGTCACTCCATCGTTCTAGCTAAAGCCGTCGCCATTAAATCATGGTGTCAAGACGAGCGAACCTCTGGCAGGCGAAACATGTGGCAGGCTAATGTGTGGAAAGGTGGACCTCGTTAAAAACCCTGAGGAAGGGGCTCGAAGCTCCCAGGCTCTGTAAGGCGTCCGTCCGACTTTAAAGCTGGAATTCCACAGGCTAAATCCATTTCTGCAGCCTGGTGATGAATTTAACAAGTACGGCAGGTAGGAAAACAAAAACAAAAAAAGGGAAAACCTTTCAACTTAGCCGGCTCTAATTAGTCTCAGGCTCTAATTGGCCTCGGGCTCTAATTAGTCTCGGGCTCTAATTAGTCTCTGGCTCTAATTGGCCTCGGGCTCTAATTAGTCTCAGGCTGTAATTAGTCTCGGGCTCTAATTGGCCTCGGGCTCTAATTAGTCTCGGGCTCTAATTGGCCTCGGGCTCTAATTAGCCTCGGGCTCTAATTGGCCTTGGGCTCTAATTAGTCTCGGGCTCTAATTAGTCTCGGGCTCTAATTGGTCTCGGGCTGTAATTGGTCTCGGGCTCTAATTGGCCTCGGGCAGGCCAACGTGGATATTTATCAAATAAAAAGCATTTGGATCTGTTCACCAGTTCTGCCTGCTGTAAGGACGCCAGGGTTTTGACAAATCCATTAGACACTTCATTAAAAAGTTAAGCTGCACAACATTACACCATTTCTCCGGCAACTTGTCCTCAGACCACTTCACGGTTCACTTCCCCAGGGCGGTGAAACTGCAAAATATGCTACTTAGAACTGACGTCAAAGATGCCACAACAAGTGCCCTGCTTATAGATGCATGGAATGGGACTTAGATGAGCCAAGTCATGCGTGAAAGCAGCATTTCTGAGCCATCACAGGTCTTTGCCTTCTTATGGACACGGACTGCTTCAGTCTGTAGGAGAACTCATAGCACGTGCCAAATTACTCGTTTAAAGATAATGTTCCTCAGACAACGAAATAACTTTAGTGAGCATGGAGCGGAATTTAACAACTGTAAATGAGAAGGTTCAGGGTCATTTTCTATATGCAAAAATCAAATCACCCAACAAATCATTTTGCCGTTTGTGATTAATGACCCTGATCTTGGTCCAAAGGAGTCCAAAAACTACTAACAGAGAAATTAGAGGCGCCGTGCCCTTTACTTAACCTGACAATAATACAATAAAACGAATTTAAGAAGTGAGCTCACCCCTCTTATCATCACACCCCTTTGTTATAGCAACCCAAGGAATGTAATGCAAGTAATAATTTATTATGAAAAGCAAATGGATTGGGGTTTTCCATGGCAATGATTTATCATGCACAAACCCAGGAAGCTGGGATTTTTATTTATTTATTATATGTATATACATTTATATTTAAAAGATTTGGAACGCGGGGAAGGAACGAAAGACACAGCAATGACATGGTTCAGACTCCTGTTCGCTCCAATCAAACTGCTTCCTGTGGAGCGGGCACCCATTAAGGTAGCCACTTCCCCCCGGCCATCACCGAGAATTTCCAAACCGCGTGCCAACAACATCGTTAATTAGCTGACAACCACATGGAATTTACTCAGAAAAGCCTCCAAACTGCCCCTCTTGCGGAGCGATCAAAGCATCGCCCTGTTTGCTAGAGCGCTTTACAGTCGTCGTTTTTTCGCCGGCTTTGTGCCCGCCGGTCTGCCACGTGTGTTGAGGACAAGTTGGGCAACAAGTTGTATGACAAAGACTACTGTAAACAGAACAGACACAAGATGTGTGCAGTCAATACATCTCCTTTATTTCTTATCAAACTTTTACCATATTTGTTTCCTGCCTTACGTTATGATGTTACGTCATAACTTTAAAAAAATCATAACTTTTTGATAAAGAAAAGGTCGACAAATAAGGTCGAAATAAAAGCTGACCGCCAAACTGTGTATGGCGGGTGAATTAAAAAATTATTTACGGCTGCATGAACAAGTCTCGTTAGTATCCATTCGGCAGACATTTCAAACATCATCAGGAAACTATGCGGGAAAAGAACGGAAAACAGTCTGCGCGGCCCAGATGTAGTCATAGTGGCAGGCATTGCATCGCTAGTCTCCGTCTGATCCACCTGACCAGGCCATTTCCAAAGCTGGCAAGTCAGCTGAAATATGATGGGAAATTGTACATCTAGCCCTTGGCTGCCTCAGTGGACTGCTCAGGGCATGTATGAACATTTTCCCCTTGTCTGAGCAAGCGGCACATGGCCGATCCACAAAGAGTGAGAGGACCTGCTCGAGTGCCAAAGCGACTTGAAACGGCAGGGTAAGGCTTCTAACAGGGGGGGCTTCCTGTGGACATTTGAACGGACTGCTAGTTTGTGCCGTTTAACCCTAGCAAATGGGTCCTTTTGTTTACAAAAACGATCTGGGCATCCAGTGCCAGGCTTCTTAATTCCGTAAACTCCGAAGACGCTGTTCTCTGTACCTTCAGAGTGTGGATTGACAGGCAAGCCATTTTTCTTCGTGATACAGGGGCCTGGATTTAGCCTATGCTGGAAAAACGGCAGCAAGTGATCTACAGTGTGGGTGCACATTGGACAAACTTCTATTTTGGTTTCTTCACTTAATTCCACGTAGTCTGATTCCAGCAGTAAATCATTGACTAGCTTTCTAACAGAACCATGACCTATAAACAATAGTGTTTAGTCTAATGCTTTAATGTTGACACCGAATATTCAAACAACACTACATTTCAAAAGTGGTGTTAAAATAAAAGTCAACTTACTCCCCCTGTACCAATTAAAAAGCGGACAACCCTCACAGCTTCCCAATGATTGAGCCAAGAACAAGAAAAACACATTTTACAGTTGAAAACACAAAGTAAATATTTGCGAGTACAGGGATAACATAGAAATAACATTAAATCTGATCAGAACCTTTAACTCTATTTCTCATGCTCACCCAATGTGCTCATAAGTTCTCAAAG
The DNA here is from genome assembly GCA_025775045.1 of Hiodon tergisus. Lineage (NCBI taxonomy): Eukaryota > Metazoa > Chordata > Actinopteri > Hiodontiformes > Hiodontidae > Hiodon > Hiodon tergisus. The sequence continues at coordinate 8,040 of JAOVYW010073623.1, forward strand.
ACAAGCACCAGCAGGGAAAACAGAAGACACGCTTTTCTCTGCTGCTAGATATATTGATTTATGTATGTATTTATTTATATAGCAGTGCTGTATATATCTTGAAAATTCATGGCTGAACAGGTGAATATAAAATGACAGGTATGGGTTGTCCTTAAATCTTCATTTAAATCTTAAAAGAAGTTGTTTTGTGTAATTTTATACGTGATGGTCAGGTACAGTTTAAATGCAGACTGTATTACCCAATTAAATAACTGCTGAGTACTCCTAAACGATTACACAACTGGTTATAAGTGAGATAATTCATGTTACACCACATTAACACACTGTCCAGGGCAGGTTGCCTTTACAAATCAAGTCCGTCATGATAATTAAATTATATCACCCAGAACCATTAGGAAAACAAACTCTCACCTTTCCAAATGAACGGAAAGCTTTCACATAGCTGTGTGGTGAATCACTCCCTGATCTCGGCAGACCCAGATTATTGTTTCCTACGCCTTCCGCTTTCCTGTTTTCACAGGAAGTAACAGCAGGGATGAAACACTGGAGGGGCTTTTTTTTTTTTTAGGAGGAACCAGCATTCAGAAACAAAACAAAAAACTCATCCCCTTCCAGAGATTCCCCCTTTTGTTGAATGTACACAGGTTTAGAAAGCAAGCATTTTAATTCAGTATTTGAATCCTCGAAATAAATAGTCATACATATTTCATTCAGGATTCTATTTTTTTTAAAGCTTTACTTGTTTTGTATGTCAAAAGAAATTAACTTTTCCTGACTGTGTCATGTTGCGGGCACTGATATCATATGTGCGGGCCATTTAGAGGCTTGGTTCTTATCACTTTACTATATCTGCGTCTCATAGCTCATTTTTTATTGGTGTTCATGGACCATGTAAATGTAATCACATTTAAAGGGACTGCCAATTAAAGACACTGAGATTGGACTCCACTACCCTTACATTTTTAGATTTTTAAATTTGTTTGTGCTTCTGTGTACTAAACCGTTGTCAATCCGGGGATTTCAGTCCCCTGCTACAATATTCCAGTTTTTAATGCTAAAGAACCATGGGGGCATCATACATCTCGCCCTTCATCCCATTTCCATGTCTTTTACAGTTCCATACATAAAACAGGGCGTAGAAACTCTTAATTCACCTGCAAAGACGGTCACCAAAACACATTTAGCATTTTGAAAAAGTACTGACACATGTCATAACCAAAGTTGGACATGTGGTATCTCTGAGCTTTTGTTTAAGTCATCCATCCGTGGCAAGAAAGCGTATAGGAGGAAATCCACCCTTATCTTGTTCTTAATTAGTCCCCAGTAAGTCTTCATAATGTAACTGTACTAGCTACCCAGAGGTACTGCCACTAAAACAATTGGTGAGCGGGCCATGTGTCGTCCAATGGCGTGCAAAGCAGACCTATAACAAAGAATAAATCACAACTCTGCATTCTCACTCCAACGCAGCAGCATTCATGTAAACATTAACTGTCAGTTAATTATATTATAAAACATTAACTGTTGATAAAATATTTGCAGAGGAAGCTGAGGTTTATTTATTTCAAGCCGTCTTGTTTTTTTCAAGCATTCATTCCACAGGGAAGCAAAATTGTTCACCTGCATTAAGCGCAAACAAGACTTCAGTGGTTTTCTTAACTGAGTATTTTGCTTCAGCAGCACAAACAATGGGATTTTTAAAATACAACTGCTGGTTCAAAGCTGACATTAAAAGCCATTAAGCCGAAAAGAAACTGGAAAGTTTTCAGTACTTCACAAAAACCATTTGCTTTGGTGTCACTTTCACTTCTGCCTGACAAGGCAATTGTTTATAAAGTATTTCTCAAAGCTTTGTACTGGCGCGGAAGTGCAGCAACATACTGCCCCATCTTGTGGAGCACAAACCTCACAGAACTGTTTCCGTTTTCAGCAGCAAGGTCGCTTTGAGCTTGTTCAAAAACAGATTGTCACGTTTGTCAGACGTACAAACGTAAGCCAATATACCCTTGATGTGCTCAATGCTCATCTCTAACTCGAGGTACAGAGCGAATTGCTTCCCGCAGAGCAAGGTTCAAAGAGTGAGCAGCAGTGTATATAAAATTGCATTTGGTTGCTCAGCTGGAATCTTTGCTTGCACACCACAGAGATGACCAGCCATATTCATAGCCCTGTCAAGCATTGGCCTCAAAGGTTTCTTCAGTTCAGATCAAAGCTAATTAATGCATATTTGATTATCTTGCAGAACCCTTAGTGCCACACACAGATAGGCCAAGGAAGTCTTTGTGCATTTCAAAAGTATCTGAAACATAAATATTACACTTAGTTCTTCGCATTGAATCTGTTGTCCCATTCACAGCTGATGCTTTCCTAAGAAGCTCTACAGGCAAGCAGTTCAAACGCTTATGTTGTATTGCATTAGAACAGAATGTATCCCGCCTCTGAAGTTAAGTTGCTAGAACTGGAACATCCTTTGCCCTTAGCTGAAGGAACTTCATAAAAGGTTGCGGTCATAAAACCTTGCTCACCTAAGAAAAGCAATTTTTCCATTACCTTCAAAAAACCCTCCTGGGCAGTGGCCTAGGCTTGTTGTTTTGATGAAAGTAGCTGATTAATTACAGAAGCTGACTGTTTATAATTAAGCCACTTTATGGTATGCAGAAGCCTAGTGCGTTCTATATCTTGCAGTTACAAGTATCCGTTCATCAAGAAGGCATCGTTGGCTCATTTAGTCAAATTCAGCATTTTAAATCCATAACACATTTCACGTGTGGCAAAAACTTTTACTGTCCGACCCCCAACCAAGCCAATTCCAAGAGTCAAACGATGTCTGAATAGGTGGTTCCCTACTGCTGGTCTTGTTTCTGACCTGGCACGTTTTTGTGTTGGTGGCGAGGTATGGTTTTTTTTAGAGCCAAGAACCCCATCTCCTTCTGCAAATGTGCATAGAGGCATCGGTGCCATATTCTACTGCATTGCTTTCATACGTGGGACTCACCGTATTGCTTGCTTCTTGTCTGTCTGCATTGACGGGAAACCCTTCACTGCAGGTGGCTTCCGAATTCTGAACCTGGTCATTTTATTTTCTCTTTACCGTCCTGTGTAGAAGAACTAGAAATAATACTTGCAACCAATCTGCTACTTTTGTACCACAGACGTCAGTGCTCTTGTTGCCTTCACTGTCCGATGTGTGTCCAGCCCTGCCTTTGCCTGTGTTTGACTCAGGTGCTTAAAGTGTAAAATCAGAAGGTAAACCTAAATGTAAGCTATCCTGCTAGTCATTTTAACAAAGGCCTGGATTTTAACAAAAATTGAAATAAAATGCAATCTTTATATTATAGTATCAAGTGGTTAAAATGGACCAAAGTCAATCACAACACCCTACTGTAAATTGTGTAAATTCTTAAACCTGTCCAACAATGCATAATAACATGTTTCCCCATTAACGCACTATCTACGAGTCCCAGCAGCAAATCCATGACCTTCTTCCACTCAGAAACAAACTATAAATGCCTGCAATAACACATCTGTACATACAGTAAATATCAACAGATAAACATTTCTACAGATTAAACCATAAATCTGAATGTAAATTGACCAACCAAAATTTTAAGTTAACCTTGAAATGTATGAGTTAACTTTAAGACTTAAAAAATGTGTCAGAGGGGTCTGATTACTTTCCAGGAAACCAGGATTACCTGAGGTCCGTTATATAACTCTCCACTTCCTAACTCAGTTCCTTAAATCTCTAAAGGGCGTGTTTCGGGTCAATATCACGGCAGGATTTTCGAACAGTTATATAAAAAAAAGGCTTAGGCTTAATTTGGCTAATGCAGGCATTTTTAATCACTCGCAGGACTTTTTGGTCTTTCATAGCAGTCTGATTGAGAAAATCAGACCATTGCCGTTAAAAGCACTCTTACTAAACCGATGTTCAGCCTAGAACGGTTTTAAATTAATTTGATAAAAATTTTTCAAATACTTGTCTAAAGGGTACATTCACCATATATTTTACAGATCTGCCGCTAAAATCATTTTGTTTTAAATACACAACGGAATAACAATATAATTACAGATTAAATCAATTTTACCATCGCTTTTGCGCATAATTTTCAAAGGGATCAGCACTGTAACACGTTTCTTGCTGGGTGTTTTAAAGTGCAGGAATAACTTTGTTTCAATAGGAAAACACAGACCACATGAGGTGGGTTTGGGCTGTACTGCCTTTTTTCAAAGAGATAATTTTAGGGTATATTCTCGAGTGTCAGAACGTGCAAAATGCCATGTGCGGGGAAAATTCATTGATCTTAGAAGTCCCTTGTCCGCCATGAATATTTATTCACTTTTTTAAAAAAGAAATCGGCCTAAAATGTCATTAGCACTTTATTTGAATGTAATGTCGCAGGTTTAAAATTCTACTAGTTTTGACTGAAAAACGTATAAATCAGTGAGTAAATTGGTGGAACTTTTCCCATGTCACACGTTCTAAAAATGCAGCATGACATCAGGCTCTACTTAAGTACTAAAGGGGAGCTTCCTAGTGCGTTGCGTCACTCTCTTCAGTCTTAGAAATTGAAATAATCAGTGCAGAAAGAAGTCAAAAAAGAAAAAAAGGAGGATCTCGTCAAGTACGTTCTAATATGTAATGCTGGGTGTTATTTAAATAGCATCATCGTGATTGGCCGCATTGCAGCTGGTTGAACTGGTAGTGGGTGGTGTTCAAGTCTAGCGGACTATATCTAAATTGGGACTCCCGAGCAGGCAGGAATTGTTGACGACGTTAGGCGTGAGTAGTGAGAGGAGTGAAAGTAGAGTTGAGGGAACTAAGAGAAACTCGTCAGAAACTTCACATCCAGATCTCCTCCGACTTTGAGAATGCAGTCATTAAACCAAGCGCTCTTCTGCCTGCTGTTTGCGCTTAGTTGCCTTCAACTTCACCGGTTCACGGAGGCTTGCTCGTGCGCCCCGTCGCACCCCCAGGATGCTTACTGCAACTCTGACATAGGTAAGAAGCATGGACCATATTTTACTTAATAATGAAGATAGAGTGGCTTACTGTGGCTTATATATAAGGCTATAATATACAATTCAGAAATCCTATAATCGAAATAAATCCACAAGTACAGGGAACAGACATTTTAACACAAGTGACACTTATCCCCCAAAAATAAAATAAAAATAGCGGTCTTTACAAACGGTCCAAGTCGGATATTATAGATGTGCAGGTGTTCACACGTTTAAAACTAGAGTATTAAGAAATATTTCTTAGAGTATTTATTGTAGTATTAAGACATACTAGAGTGTTTCGTTGTTGGTTGGTTTTGATACGCCCAAATTACCGCTGATTTACCTAAACTAATTTAATGTTGGGAAAAGGGGCTTATAGTTATGTAATGGAAAGTTTGATATTAACAAGCGGGTCAGCATTGGCACGCTTGCTTAATATAAATTATTTGAAACAATGAGTACTAATAAAATTAGAATATGTATTATATGTTGTAATCACTGTAACTAAAATCTTACCTCTAATAGGTTTTCCTGGGTTACATTAGGAGTTAACGGTATCCATGGAAACCAGCCTCTGTCAGTGTTGTTTTTCACCGCAATGACCACTCACTGAGCAATAAAACAGAGCAGGCAGACGGTAGCTAGCAAAGTGTTTTACTGCCCTTTTTAAGGCAGAGAACATGACATCCATGTGTGAAGGTTACCAAACACGGCCTTTGAGAGTAATAGAAAAATCATTGCTGAACATTTGAAACTGCAGGGAGAAAAAAAACTTTCTTAATTCCCCATGGAAGTTACAGGTGCAGACATTGACCAATTTATATAAGGGGATACTAAATGTGCTTTACATGAAACCAGTTGAAATAAATCGTAAATTAAGTTGGTAATTGATTCGAAACTGAAAATAATAGAACTTTTCTACATAGTAGTATTTCGGTGGTGCATGTTGGTGAAGGAAACCATTTCCTTACATTGAGTCAGAATAACAGTGGCTTGGATTGAGTCCTGTCGACAGTCCAGGCACAATTTGCTTCTGTACTGAAACTGTGTGCCTCTGTTAACGGTTGGCATTATAGGAATGGTGCTTCATATAATTCAGTGTCTTATGATTTATGATTGCCTCAAAACCAGTTACTGATTAACTGTTTACACCATATACTGGCTTTATGATGTTCCTTCACTGGGCTGCTATGAGGTAAAATATTTATCAAGAAATAACCAAGTATTTGGATAAGATTCTCCAGGCGAATGATCAAAGAAACTGGGATTATACCCGTTACCTGGAACAGTAGCAAGACCTTTTGCAACAGGTGACTCATACTGAATGTTTCCTCTGGCACTCTCGCAGCCATGATCATATAATCTCCTATAAATTCTCCTGAGAAATGCACGAGTATGTAGCACAATTAGACACAAGCACACCTTCCGATACCTGGACAGAATTCTAGCCCAGAGAAAGATGAGAAACTACTTTGGAGGGAGAAACTGCTTTGGTTAGCAGTGAACTATCTGAAGCCTCAGAAAAATTAGATAAGAAGATATTTTGTTTGATAAATACACAGCCAGTGCTGAGATTTAAGTCAAAATGATCAATTTTCCTCCATCACGATAAATTCTAGACTTGTGACATTTTATTATGGCCTTTTGTTTGAGATGCGCATGTTATGGTTCCTTTTAGGTTAAGAGATAACACATGGTGGGCTGCACATGTATCACGACTTGAAATGTATTTTGTATTGCCAGGGGTCAGCTAAAAGTGTGTGCTGTGTACACATGCAGAAGAACAATTAAAGTTAATTAGATTAGTTACTTTCTCTCTCCATTTTAAATGAAACAGTTAACTGCAGCAAAAAAAATTTTTAAATGGGAAGATTTTGGCATTTGAAAAAGCAAGATTTTCATTTACATAATAAATATGCAGAGTCTTCGATAGGAACTGAATGTGGACTGTGAGTCGCAGGCACGTAGGAAGGTGTCAGTTATGTGACCAATTAAGTAGAGAAATACAAATTGAGGATTTACAGCAATAATTAGTTCATGACAGACATGAAATTGAATTGTGTTGTAGTGGCAGAATGGGCTATTAATTGCTTAAACCATTAACCGGGAATAGGTGGATAACAAGCACATTTGTACAAATACATAATTTTAAAGTTAGCTGGTTCAACTTAGGTAGAAATGTACATTTGTGTGGATCTGCTTTATATAAATAAAATGCAAGGGGATATTGGTCCACATTTTTGTTTGTTATCACTTGTACAGCTTGTAAAAAAAAAAAAAAGCTAATGACATCTCAAATTTGGAATTAGGTTTCGCCTTTAAAAAGAGGGGTACAGCGGACAGTTCAATCTGGATATTTCGCAACGGGTATTTCCTCAGCGTGCTCCCCTGCATTTCCAGACAACAAAGCACAATATTTTTTTTTCTGCCTAATTACCTTGCTGCATACCTGAAAAATGATGAGGACTCTTTTCATGAAGGGACCCATTTTTCTGCCTCTGAACATGTCATTTACTGGAAGTTATTACACTAAATGTTATTTGTAACGTCCCACAAATGAACCAGTGGGTGAAACTAAGAGCATTTTGGAGGATTAATGCCCCCGATATTGCTCATGGCTTGCTCCACTTGCAGCGCACAAACGCGTCTCTGTACCGTTTCAGAAGATTACGATTGGTGGACAGGGTCTGCGTCGCGCGTTGGGCAAATCTACGGCTGGGATTAAAGTCGGGGCTGGGAGGAATTTTAGTCTGATGCCAAGCAGAATTGTGAAATAAACTGAAATTTAGAAAAGGAGGTCTAAACCGCTGTGCTTCCGACCTCATGGAGATCTGGGGTGACTGATCTGCGAGTTGGTTTACCAGCGTAATTAAAAGTGCGTATATTTAGAAAAAGGACTGGTACATATGTACTGTGCTTATGCAAAATTAATCACATCAACGCAACAATACTCCATTTACTCCAATATGTCCATTTACTTTTAACAATTTGAGTAATCATTTAACCTACAAAAAAGCAACATTTTGTGAAACCTATGGGATTCTTAACACGTAAACAAAGTGAACAGATTTCTATTCTTGTCCTAGAATAAGGTTACACATAAATCGTATTCAGTAGGCCGTGAGTGGGGAAACCTGGAATGGCTTCACTTTAGATGCAGTAAGGGTTCTGCTTTTAATGCAGAAGAAGAGGATATGATCACAGCCTTGGCAATAACGTGGCCAATGTTATAATCTCAGAATCTTGACTTTGGGAGAGCTCTGGCGCCAATCCCTCCTCTGAGGTCTTCTGTTAAATCACTGCCAAAAAGCACCCTGTACAATTTATCTAATCGGCACCAAACAAACTTTACACGAGGCTGTTAAACGTCAGTAGTAGGCCCCACCCGGTGTATGTATGGCATCAAGTCGTTTTCAAGCTGCATGACTCTTACTTTTCATACAAATGGCTGTGTGTAGTACATGTATTTGACCAATAAATCAAAATTTTTAGGCCAATTTTAATCATAGCGAACTCATGCAACTCCAGGGAGTGTCATTTTACTGAATGAATCGGTCACATTTAAAGAGGCCTGCTCAACTTAAGTGTCGCACAGCTCGCCATCCTCCCACTGCCTGCACATACCGGGCCCACGAGCCACATACCGGTCTGTCGATAATCTCCCCTCCCACCGCCTGGCACTGCCTACCTTGCACTTCAAATGCATGTGAATTAGTGTGCTTGCTAAATATGCAAAGCTGCTTATTTGCAAGAATGTGAAAATTCAGAGTTAGAAGCCAACACATAATTTTCAACCCTCAAGTGAAATTTTATTCTAACAAAGATTTAATTCATGTTGTTGAGTAGGGTTTCATTAGGTTCCATACAATTCAGAACAGAGGCCTGACATTACAGATTATAATTTGCGTTATTTGTTAGAAGTGAGCACTTGAATATGCAATATTGCAGTCTGCCACTGCAGAAAAGCTATTTTTTCCCTCAGTTACATCTGATTATATATTTTCACTTCATTCCTCAACATAATGTTAAATCATTTAAGAATATGTACCGTTTATATTCAACAACAGGATTAGGGACGTAGCAGGTCCCAGTAAATGATGTTTACTGCTCTGAAACTATCAAAATTGATCAATACATAAGGGGGTTTCAGACTGCACTGCTGCTCAAACATCTTGATGGTCAGGTGGAAAACAACAGAAGTAATGAACTTTATGGCATGAGAACAACCCAATTCAAGAACTAAAGTGATCAAATAAACTGATCAGGATTAAACACTTTTTTGCCCACACAATTTTGCATACTGTCTCGTGTTGATGGTATAGGAATCACTTGGGTAGAACCCGTGTTGATTTAGCATTTCGTTGTCATGACTCTGGAGCAAGACCTTTACAGCTGTGTATAAGGCCAAACCACGGTAAAAGTTTGAATGCGAACCTTTGAAGACTCCACTGAATTTAGCACGATTGCATCTCATGAAACCTTGCTAGCCACACCAAGGGCCTCAAAGGAGAGGTTTTTAAGACAAATGTCCAATAGACCAGCATAAACTTTTTATTTTGCGTACAGCATAAGGGATTAAACTCATTAAAGTTCATTAAATCTCTAACTATCTCCAAGTGTGGGTATGACGTCATTCTCTGCACCACTAGCTCTGCTAACTCTGAAGAACACCTTCCCTTTTGTGTTCACCAAGGTATTATGTTACAGATTTGCGATAATCATAGTTTGACCTTGCTGTTGGTTACAAAGAGGAAAAATGTTCATTTGATTCCACTTTCACTGGCCGGAGAAAATGATTCCTTCCGAAAGAATTCCAGCTTTGTAAATCTCAGTGGGGGAATTCCATGTAAAACAAACATCCAGTGTTGTCCTGGCCGTCACTCTGCAGCAGGTGAAATGCAAGCTCCATTAGATTTCCCCATCTCTGAAGACACACGCTGATATAAGTAGTCCGGGGAAGTCTCATTTGTAAGTCCTAATGAGGTATTTAGCTGTAAGCTAAACCTTCTCAATGAACCCACTTTTGACCTGAATGTAAGTAATTCAGGGGACATTAAATCCCCCCTAAAGAAACAGGTTATCTTATGTACATGAATTATTCAAGGCAAGAACCCAAAGTAATTCTTTGGAACGATGGCTAGGAGTTACACAGAGGAGGAGATAAAAAATAAATAAATAATAATAATACAGACTTGAATATAGGTGCAAAATCACCTCCCCACAGGTGTTTATGCCTAAGATGAACTTTGTAATGAACAATTAAACTGCTTCTGGTCCTGGTGTGTATATATCACCATCTTATTAAACGTTCCAGGGCTGGACACACGATGCTAAAAGGGACCATAGGCATGGTTCGTGATGCCCTAGCCTCAGTTAGGCCAGGATAGGCGTTAGGCCAGTTAGGCCTTGACAATCTGCTATCACATTTAATGAAATTGCATTGTGTATAATGGCGTTTTCCATTTTAAGTGTCTTATTTCTTCTACTCGCGAAAAGGAAAGGCCTTTAAGGTTATGGCCTGGTGTGGCTTACTTGTGAACTGGTTAAAGTATGAATTTCTTAACAACTTTGACGCTTTTGCGACCTGAATGTGCCTCAGGTTCTCTCATTTTCTCTAATACAGTGTCATAGCACCTGATAAACCTGGCAAGTACTAGGCTCACTTCTGCTTCCGTACATGTGGGATTTAACCCTACAGACACTTTAAATGGAGCGCTTTAACTCACTAGCTCAGATGGAACCAGATTTATTCTCTGGGGATTTTTTGGACAGTTTCCCAATAATGACCAACACTTGTTGAAGTGTGGTCATCCGATCAGATAATCTTCCAGCCCCCGTTAAACCCCGGAGCAGCTCAGAAACAGAACCGTGAAAACAACTGGGGAAACTAAACAGCATAATGGGCTGTTAAAAATGACCGACACTGCCCCCCCCGCAGTATCGGGGCTGAACGGTTCTGCTCTGTTCAGCTTTGTGTCCACAGCTCGTTTCCCCACTGCGGCCCTTTCAATGCCATGTTCTGCTTTGTCCTTTGCCGGTTATGTGGCCCGCATGGCAATCGATAACGAGGATGAATCTGTTTTGTGTCTGCAGTGATCCGGGCCAAGGTCGTCGGGAAGAAGCTGCTGAAGGATGGACCCTTTGGCACCATGCGCTACACTGTGAAACAGATGAAAGTAGGTCTGCATTTTGCCAGCAGCGCCACCTCACTCTGGAGAATAGCACTGCGCATGAAAACAAGCCCACAAACAAAATGGGAGACCGACAAAAATGAAAATAAACAGATAGTTTCAAAACGAATAGGCTTTTACTCGAAGTGACGTGCCTTTACCTGACCATCTGTGATAGCCCTAACAATCAATTGTGCACAATAAATCCTCATTGTAGCTGATTTTTCGAACAGCTTCTATAGTCTGCCACTAGTCTGCTAGTTTCTTTCTGTTATTTTTCTCCGGTCCCATAACGACGTTTTCTCTGTAAACCTTTGCAGATGTACAAAGGATTTAATAAGATACTGCACGTTCAGCACATCTACACGGATGCCTCTGAGAGCTTGTGTGGAGTCAAGTTTGATATAAACAAGTACCAGTACCTAATCACAGGTAAGTTTAAAATACATGATTATTAATAAGACAATCTGTTCCATT
>JAOVYW010073625.1:5365-17273 GCA_025775045.1 Hiodon tergisus
TCATCTGTCCAGCGTGTCCTCCTCATCTGTCCAGCGCGTTGTCCTCATCTGTCCAGCGCGTTGTCCTCATCTGTCCAACACATTGTCCTCATCTGTCCAGCGTGTCCTCCTCATCTGTCCAGCACGTTGTCCTCATCTGTCCAGCGTGTCCTCCTCATCTGTTCAGGACGTTGTCCTCATCTGTCCAGCGCGTTGTCCTCATCTGTCCAGCGCGTTGTCCTCATCTGTCCAGCGTGTCCTCCTCATCTGTCCAGCGTGTCGTCCTCATCTGTCCAGCACGTTGTCCTCCTCATCTGTCCAGCACGTTGTCCTCATCTGTCCAGCACATTGTCCTCCTCATCTGTCCAGCACGTTGTCCTCATCTGTCCAGCACATTGTCCTCATCTGTCCAACGTGTCCTCCTCATCTGTTCAGGACGTCGTCCTCATCTGTCCAGCGCGTCGTCCTCATCTGTCAAGCGTGTTGTCCTCATCAGCTGCCACGGGCCCTTCCTCAAGGTCCACTCCCATGCTGCCACACTACTCACACGTCGGCCCGTTTCAGGAGAAAATCAGGCGAGAGATCTGTAATAAATCAGCTAATGAATATAGGTGATCTCCAAACATCTGTTGTGGAGGGAGCGATTAGGTAAGTTAGATTATTTGCGTGCTTGGCTGGACTGTCTGAGGCTCGTCTGTGGATCTCTGAAAGAGAGAATCCTTCAGCCGCCATCTCGCACTCTGGACAACATATCTGTATCTGTTAACAACTCGGCCCCCTGGTGAAAGAGGAGGGAAACTCGTACAATGAGAGTGTCTGCAATGCCAAGCTTTACGACACGAAACCAGAGAAGATGTCAGCTGCCACAGGAGATAATACCTCCTCAGGAAGCCTATAATGAAACAGGGGAGGTCAGACTGACCCAAAGCCCTCTTTGGTCAGAGCTCTCTGAGCCCCCAGTCTGAGAAAACTCTCCCAGCTGTTTGAAAGAAACTTTAGAGTCAAGAGATGCCTCAGGAAACTAACCCTCCACCAACCCACCCCTCAAAAACAATGAGAAACGAAGGAGAAAGAGAGGGAGAGGAGATGTGTGTTGGTAAAGTGTAAATATTAGTATCCAAAGTCACGTTTATTTATTTCGAAGCAAACCATTTTTATATGGATACGACAAAGGCTAATATTCAATCTGAAATATTTCACCATTTTGGTGGATTCATCTCATACTTATGATTCATTTACACAGCAGTCAGTGCAGCAGTCAATAAGGAGTGAGGCTATGATGCTGAGGTTGACGCACGTAATTTATTATCTTCAGTAACTTCGCATGGATGTGGCTTCTAGGAAAAATGTAAGAGTGCTGGCGATGGCATTCTTGGACAATTCTGAAGGTTGGTCATCAGTGCCTTGACCCTCCTTGCACGTTGACCCTCATCCATGTGTTAAATAGAAAAGACGGGAGACAGAATCTTTAATTAATTTTCTTACATTCTTACAAGTAAACACTCACACTTATGTACACAACAAGGTTTCTCTAAAAAATAGCTGTGCTTAATAACTTTCATTTGGAAGGAATTCAAAAGATGTTTTATTTTTTTAGATAATCAAAGACATTTGGTCGTGTTTGAAAACACTTCCTACATGTCTCCAATTAGGTTGGAAGTATGTGTTCTGGAAGTATGTGTTATTTTCCTTATGTTTTGACGGTCACAAGTAGTTGGACTGACAGCTGAAATGATTCCCATTGCGCTAGTCATAGACTCTAGACCTAGCGAAAGAATAGGTGAGTCCGTTCATGACAAAATATGATTTTTCAATGTTTTTCGAGCCAAAAAAGCAAACAAACCTAAATTTACGAAACTAAAAACAAACATTCGCGATGATGTGTGGACATCTTTATTAATGAAGGGGTTATCCAAATTAAGTTTGAAGCCAACCCTTTCTACGACCGATACAAAAATGCGACATAAAACGCAAATATGAATTGCATCTCTTCCTCGGTTATAGAGTTTTAGTACATTACCGCCACCTAGTGCTTTGCAAAGATAAGACATCAGTCACCCAAGGGACTAATTTTCCTTGTTTTCCATTACTATACCGCTTTAGAACATTGTTTAAAACCGTTTTTATTCGCTCGGCGCACACCTTTATCCAGGTCTTATAACTTAAGCTCTCAAAATGATTATAGTTCACTACAATGGGTGAGATACTGTGTTATGTGGTGCTATTTTCATTATAATGAAACAAAAGCGTAAATGTATTTCGTAATGGTAAGTATGTTAATTGTGTATATCATGAACACGTTATCAAATGTTAAATGGTCTATTACATTTTCTCCACCGGAGAAGATAAATTGCAGGCTGTTTTTAAATACATGCAATGTCAACCCCTTTAGCTGCCCACTGCTAAGGAATTAATTTACTAGAGCAGCCATCATACCTACCGCTGTTCCGAGTTGTCTTGCTGTTAATTACCGCTTGTAATTGTAAGGGCTTTTGGTAAAATGTTTAACCACTATTTATTTTTTTGATATACATAAAACGGCCACAATATTTCGGAAATTATGAGAGAACACACCCAAGGTGTGAAATAAAACGATCAAACTGTCAAATGATCTAATCGTTGTTTGGAGAAGAACAGGGGATTCCCAGTCCCAATTAACCGTGCAGCGAAATACAGCCTGCGCCCTCCTGGGTATACTTTATGGGATAAATATAAGTTTCTACTTCAATGACAAACGTTTGACGGGAATTTCCACCACCTGTCATTGAACAATACTTATGTTACTGGTGCTACGTACAAAAAAGGTCTTTGTAAAATAAATGTAATTTACTCACAGAGAGTAATATAGCTTACATGGTAGATGTGACATAAGGATAATATGACATTCCTAAAACGTTAAATACATTATCCACTTTTATGTCTGACAGATCTGACAGATTGCTTTACTTATTAATAATTTATGTTCAGAGTGCTATCTTACAGAAAATGTATTCTTCATGGAGAAGTGACCAGGACCAGGGTGAGCTATCTGATGTTACAGGGCAGTGACTACGTGGGTGGGCAGGAGACCCTGCCAAAAAAACAACAACAAAAAAAAAACTGGTCTTTTTGCGGCCACACTTGACCCTAGTCGAATGTTTGTTGTTGAAATAAGTGAACCAGCAAGTGCGCGCGGACCTCGCGGAAACCCTTTCCCATCGCCCACACAGGGAGCGAGAAAGAGAAGCCGATGACCTGGTTTAACCGGCGTGCGTGCACATCAGAGCCCTGACAGAGAATCAAAACAGGTTCCTCAGACAAACTGCCGCACACAAGGCACACGCAACCTTACCTCATCGCAAGATTACAGTTGATGGCAACCCATCAAAATCTCGTCTCGACTTTACTGGGTGACGTCATTTTCTGTCGAGAATTTACGCTCAATGAGATCCATTGAACATTTTCAGCAGAAGCCCCAAAACAACGATCGGCACAGTTAAACTGGTGCTGGCATAGCCCAGAAAAAAAATGCACGCTAACGCTAGGGGCGAAAAAAGACTTATTGGTTTGTGAATTTACAGAGTTGCAGTAAAGTTAATCAGGTTGTTATTAAGTAATTAATTGATCCAAAACCAAAAATGTCTGGTCTTGATAGGTTACACTTATTTCCATACCTGGGTGGGTAAGGTCTCTGCAATAAGGGGCGGTCAAATAAAAATCTGCGACCCGCTGGCTTACAGCACAAAGCCTCAGATGTGCTGCAACAGTCTTTGGGCAAAGAAACGGAAAGAAACACTCGTCGCCTTCAAACTACATGTTTGTTTCGCGGTTCCTTAAATATTTATTCAAGTCTCAGACTTTCCTCCTCCTATCGCCAAAAGGATCCACTGCCGGAGGATCCTTAGATTTGAAATTTGGTCCTGCATGTATTTACTTACTTGACGTTAATTAGACAGCATATTGCAGTTTTAAGAAATAGGTCTCTGGCCCTGTAATGTTTTGCTTTATTGTTTCCAAAAGGTTTAAACAGTGTAAAATATTCCACTGTAAGAAAGATGTTGTTTAAAACAAATCAGAAGAGAAAGCACACACGCGTGTAAGGCCCTGTCATTAGGGGGTCAGACATACAAATGTGGACAAAGGATGGTCTGCCAGCTGCTCTTGGGGAGATCGACATTGGCCACGTATTCTTTTGTTTGTACTGAAGCACAAGTGTCTGGGAGCTGTAACAGTGCACAGGCGTAATGTTTCGTAAAACTCTGTGACTCTCGCTTTAGTGACGGCACATCCTCTGGGTGTTGTGCCAGCTTTGTTTACCGGCTTCTGCCGTTCAGCCATTCTCTCTTATTTACCCCTGTGCTTCAAATGTTTCTGATATGAAAACTGGGGAAAAAATTGTGTTAAGGGAGGAGCGTCTCCTGTAGGAAGGAGAAATGGTGAGATTGGGAAAAAACCTCTTGGCTGCACTGAAGAGCCACAATCCTCGGTTTACAAAACAATTTCCTCAAGAGAGCTAATCATTTGATCAGGCAGGTCTCCAGGTTAGGTCTCCAGCAGACGTTCATCTGCTATAAGCACATGTGAAGAATAAGGAAACTTCCCTGGAGACAAAGGACATGCCCCAGCTCTGGCACTGGATTGGCCTGGGGGGTGGCGGTCAGCAGAGGTCACCGGCAACGTGCAAACCCTCTGCCAGTCAAAACTAAACACTGTGTCAACTCCAGACTTCGGCAAATAAGCAAAATCAGCAAAGACAAACACTGAACTCTGTCGCAGTGTGACATCTAATCAAAACAACGAAAATAAATCTGCCCATGACTGACGTTATAAGGATACAATGTGAAAGACGAGTGGAAAAAACACACACCGTTCTTTTCAACCAACAACACATGTGGCTCAGTTTCTGAGAGTCAGAGTAGACGTAAGGAATTACATGATCAGAGGCATGGACAAAACGTAGCCTGGCCATGATCAACTTTCCTCCACCGCAGACAGTTTTGCAATCGTAATCCTTATTTTATCTCAAGCGATAAATAGGAAGGAGCAGTCAGCAGGAGTTTCAATATGACCCAACCATGTGTCCCTAGACACGTGTTTACAAATATCAAACCGTTTCATTTCGCGTGAACGTTCCTATCAACTGAGATTACTCTAATCAGGTGATATAGTGAGCCTGATGGCTTTTGAGTGCCAGGTCAAGTGGAAAGGTTAGGGTCTTAATTATTCATGTTTTCATGAAGCTTCTGTCATGCCCCTATCTCATGGCAGCTTTAAAATAGCAAATAGGAGGGAGTATTCCTGTGTCATTCCTGAAAGCCCTCGCTTGTGAATGGAGAGTGTTAGAAAAAGGGTTAGTTTGGCAGTTTCAAATCAGACCCAAAGCTTGTAAATTGACATTCCCCACAAAGACATACCTGTGGGAAAACTGAAGTGTGAAAGGGGGAAGGCGGTGGTCGTGGTGAGCTGTGCTTCCCATAACGGCCTCCGGTTTCCACAGTGCAACAGCGGAGGCAAACACAGCTGTGCCCCCACCCACCCATGCAGACAAGCACTCACGTATACCTTCTAATGAGAGAGTTCGTAACATCTTACTCTGACGAACCCATCATACCATCGTGTGATTAGAATGCAATAGTGTTCTACCGTTCCGTTTGACATTAGACGCGTTGAGTCGCAAACAGTCACGAATCCTGACCCTAAAATGAGCTTTTAACATTAAAAAGCTTGCCTAGGACAGTAGAAAGGGGCAAGGGGCGTGTTGTTACAGTGTGCAACATCAGCCCAGACCTCTACTGCAGCCAGCTAATGGAGCAAATACTAGAGTTCCTATTTCACAGTGCCATGAAACGGGGGGTTGCATGTCGATTACGCCTGTGCAGTGGTACCTGTATAATGCTCTGGTATGCTATTTGCACCATGAATCGCCACTTTGACGAGGGCATCAACTAGATAAATGGATAATTTTCTCTGGAACTTGAATGTTTATTACAAGGGAAAAAAAAGAGGCCACTAATCGAAAAAAGAACACTGAGCTATGTTTCGAACAAATGTTTTTTGCTACATAATTGCAATGTTATTGCAATAGCCAGCTGGTATTCAGAACTTTACACGGCCACCGTCATTATCAGCATGGTTGGAGCAGGGTTCCGTTTGGCCTGCCTCACACGCGTGCACTCTGGGGTCCTGGTTTCTCCTGTTGATCCTCCACAGACTTGAGCATCTAAAAAAATAATAATCCTCTTTACAGAAGCCCTCAGGACACACACACCCCCCCCCCCCACCCACCCAAAGAGAGAGGAAGACCTTGGCCTCTGAATTACTGCTGTGATGGCATTTTAGATGGTCCATCTCCAGACCACCTACAGAACGCAGATGCCTGACATCGGATACATGGCCAGGGTGCTAATGCGACCGCCAGGTCTGGTTTCCAGTAACGGGCTGGGATGTCGCGCGGTCAGCAACACATGTTAATAATCTACGGGGGCCGCTGCAAATATTTCCACGCTTTCACTGCAGACCCTCGTTAGCGGCATTACTGGTGTGTGAAGTCGGTCTGGAATAACATCGTGACAAGACACAACATTCACCCCAGCCAGAAACAAAATGGGAAACACGTGGTTCACTACACAAACAGTGGGCTGTGGCAAAGAGCTGTGCGAACGGTTTGTTGGAGCTTTTTTGTCTCTGCACCAAAGTAGTTAACAATGTGGGTCCTTATTATCAGAAGGCTTTTTCCAATCACTTTTTTGGCCCAGTGATTGTATGAAAGTGATTGTCCCATCTTTCTTTATTTGCTACGAAGGTCCTGATTTAAATTCAGATCGGTTTCTTTACCACTAGTGCGACTGAAAGAGGATGCATTCAAAAAAATATAGAAACAAATTAGAAAAGAGTAGGTTAGATCATTTACAAACCACTAGATACTTTTGCTCAGTCATTTAAAACTGGCATACTTCCTGAAGATTGGAAGCAAGGCACTGTAATTCCTTTATGTAAGAAAGGGGATTGTATTCACAGGCCAATTTATTTAGCCAGCATGATTTGCTAATTATCTATTACTGGTGATAAAATATGAAGTCTTTACAATTTTTAAAGGAATTCATTAAGGCAATTATATATCATTAAAACCTAGAGGACATTGGTGGAAGTCGGGGATATGTAAATGTCAAACAGAAGTACTTTCTCTACACAGGCAGTAATAAACCTGTGGAATTCCATGCTAGCGTTTGCTGTGGAGGCGAAAACCATTGGGTCCTTAAAGACTAAACTTAAAGTCTTAGAAGAACTAGTGAGGTTCTTCTATACACACGAGAGGAGCAAGGCTGAGCTGAAAAGTGAAAAGCCAATTGTGGTAAACTTTTCTTATGATCACATCTGCGCTATATATATAGGACACACCTGATGAAGGCTTGACAGACTTTATGCTGTATTTATTAATTTTTTTCAGTATGAAACCAACACCCACCCCGTGTACATGTGCATGTGTATATATATGTAGGCTGAGGAGTGGGGTGTGCACCAGTGGGGAAAAAAAACCCCTTGGTTTATGGGCTCATATACATGTAAGATTAATTGAGAATTGGACTAATATTTTCTCTAAAAAAATAAAACCCTCTTGTAATTGGTCTGCCTCTGTGCCCTCTAGAGGCCATCCGCGTCGCTGCAACTAAACCGGAAATTCTCTCACCGTCTCTCTTCCAAACACAATTATAGCCAGAAGGAAGGCACAAGGACATTTGTGTTGGTCAGTCAGTCGGCCCGTTTTAAAATTAACCGATTTGCGTCACCCTTTATAAGGGGGTAATTAACGAGAGAACTAACTTTAACAAACGGAGATAAAAGAGATGAACATAAAATGTTTCAAATGTCGGATTATTTCAGAGAAAGACAGACGCATATATGAAAGTATGGACAAAAGAGGTTTAATGGTCTTTTATATTTATATATACACATGGCGGATGTTAAGTGTTTCGAGAAAGGAGCGGTCCACAGCTGGGACCACACAGAGACTGGGTGAAAAAAACACCACAACGTATCGTTAAACCCCCCCCCCCCCCCCGCTGACTGACGAGCTCCGCTACTCGTCCCGACAGGCTCGGAGCATGAATAAGGTCCCGCGTTTGTGTACTAGTAAACACACAGCCAATGGCAACCATGATAAAGCCTACCACAAAATGCAGATTAAATATGCCTGGTGGTTATTGCACATTAGAGTGACATCTCAGTATACATCCGCTTCTTTTTTATCTGGGAAAGATTTTATGATTCATTGCGACTTGTCCCATCATTGATAACGCACATCTACTGGAAAACTACCTATGTTCCGTTTGCTGTGAATTGACTATAGCCGAGTTGATGGCCGTGTCTTACAGCAGTTGGAAACAAACTTACAAAGATCATTCAAATTATTTAAGCACATTATTATTTTGCACATTGACTAACTCAATTTACAACTTAGATGCTTAGCAGACGCTTTTATCCAAAGTGACTGATACAGCTTACAATTTCTACATTCATCCACTTGTACAGCTGTATATTTTACTGAAGCAGTTCAGGTTAAGTACCATTCTCAACGATACAACAGCTGGGGTGAACCAGTAAGATTTACCACTACCACACCAGCTGATTCCGCTCATAATGTGATCGATGGAAATTATGGAGGGCTAGATGCCAGCTCTATGGACTGCCATTACGTCACTTACTATGGGCTAAGTCTTTACTGATTGAGCCACTCTGGAGGCCAGGTTTACATTTTTGTAGATTAATTGCTTAGTTGAGGTTTTATCTAATGCTGAATGATTTAAACTTTTACACCCATTCATACAGCACGTTGCTCAAGGGTAAAACAGCAAGGCCTCTCTTTGCAGTCAAACCCAGCACTTTAACCACCTTCTGACTTACGACCAGGACTGCGGATCATAGTCCTAAGCGGGTGTGAATTTGAGCGCATTAAGGACAGAAAGAAAACCTGTGGCTTTTATTGCCTGTTAAAAGAACAACATGCCTTTGCAAAACAGTTCTGATAACAGTCAGAACACGGTTTCATTTTCCATTCATCCGATTCGTCAGTAGTATCACCTTTACCACAGCCAATCACTTTAAATCAGGCGTGAAAAAAGCATTATGTGGACTGTGACCGACAGTTGTGTTGCTGGTCTTGAAATCCAAACCACTGAACAACTTTGTTCTCGAAGCGAACAGAAAGCAAAAGGTAACTGCCTTTGACTGTTTCTCAACCGTAGGAAAATCAGCGCTCGGCCTCAGCGATGCGTAAAGGGGTAGGGGACTAGGCATTTGCGATTAACTCTGAACAAAAGCTTGTCGTGATAATAAAAAGTCAATACAGAGAAACTATTCTCAACCCCCCAACGCCTGCCAACGTCTGACATCGATATGATCACTCGTCGAGATTTTTCTGCTATGCCACGTTGTCAGGAAGAACAGGAGGGCGTTTCCTTTGCTCCGATGAGGATAACAGAAAGTAAGTCCAAATGGGCCGTTCGCCACGCTTGGACACGAGGAGCTGAGCTTCCCCAGCTCATACGACGGGAGGAAGCGAACACACCTTCAGCAGCGCCTGCGGGACAGCTTCTGCAGCAACTAATAAAAGGTTTCAGAAGCTACATAAAGTGAGCAGTTATTTCTGAAGCACAATTAACGTCCTCAGGGGATGTACCAGTCATGTCCAAACAGGGACACAAATCCGCCAGGGAAATGCATCATGCAGACATGCTTGTAAAAAGTGCGCAGGAGGTCGAATTTGCCACGGGGAACAGCGGAATAGCAGGGACAAAAGCCTTCCAAGCCAAGGGCAGAATGCTTGAGAGAGGTAGGCTTGTGTTTATGGGCACAAAATGCAACTCATTTAAACTTTGCTCATTTTAAGTTATTTTCTATCAGGCGCTAAAAATCATACCATACTATTGTTCAGATTCCTGCTGGACCAAAAGGGTAAAAATATAAAAATAATTATTACATTTTTTAAAATCCAAATGCGTTTAACTTCACTTGAAACTGTAAACATAAACGTATGGGCTTCTTAAAACATTCCCGTTAAAATAAATACTCCTATCATGGCTCAATCGCCTCACAAAAACCCTTCCCTATTTCTTCCATAAAAAGTTTTCATTCTTCCTCCAAAGTCCTTTTTCAGCGTTTTTAGCTTTGGCTGCTACATTAGCATTCCTGCAGATCTCCTCCACCCGCGACAAGTCTGCAAGCTCGTTTATGCTTTCCTCGTTCCCTTCATTGAGGATGTCCCAGAAGTCTTTGCCCCGGCTCTTTGCCCGCTCTGCTACGCGGCTGGGGGCGGGAAACGCGGGCGGGTCGACGGGTTGGGTAACCTTGGCTCTGGTTTTGAAGAGGTCATCCAAGATGGAAGTGTCCCCTATCAGATCTGTCAGGAGGTGACTGGGGGTCCGAGGACTGTCCCTGGCCTTCGGCGGTTTCGGCGCCGCCTGCTCCCTGCAGGACTCTCTTTCGGCAGGTGTGGACGTATGGTGATCGGGACTCCCACTGTTGGCTGCGGATTCGAGGCCAGGTGTGTGTGATTTGGCTGAGGATCTCGCGGTGGAATCGGGCTGGAGGGCGACATCCTCATGGTGACCGAAGCCCTCACTGGTCTCTGGATTCCAGGATCTAAAACCGCTCCCTTTCACTTTCCTCGATGATTTGGGGTCCACGTTGCCCGTACCCTGAACCTGGAGGCGGGAAGCAGATATGGAAGCCCGGCCGCCGGTTACAGTCGGCAAAGACGCCGCCAACGGCTGCAAACCCGTAGTTGCCGATGAAGATCCTGGGTGCGGCGTCACCGGCTTCCTGTCCGAGTCAAGCATCGCGCAGAGTACATCCTTCAGCTGGGGGTTCTGGCTGGTGTAGAACTCCTTAAGCTTGGCTCGTCGGGAGTCAGAGCTGCTACTCAGCACGTCCTCCACAAAGGCCTTCACAGAGGAGGCGCCAAAGAAGCGCGCCATCTCCTCCAGCTGGCTCCTGGAGCAGAGGCACACACCACTTTCGGGTCAGAAAATCTGTAATGTGTGATATGCAAGCTAAATACCAACTTCACCACATTTTCTTGCCCTGAAGTAGAAAGATGAGGAAAATAAATAAATAAATAAATAAATAATAAAAAAGAAACTTGTTATAAGGTGTTGCTACCACTTGTGGGTTTTGTAGGAAAAACAATAAACAAACAACAGTAATAAAATGCCTGGTGCCCAGATTTAATTTCACAGAGCGGATAAAAATTCTTTATAAAAAAATAAAACCAGTATGCTTGCAGGCAAATCGAGCAAAAAATGACTGGGGGATCTAGGGAGTTTGTGGGATTGGAAATAATCACGGGCACAGTCCGAAACTTGGGCTGAACTTGGCATTTTTATTGGCCAAGTTGAACTGCTGCAGTGAATGCTGGGAAGCTGGGAGGGGGGAGCCTCTCCGCGGTGGTCCCCACCACAACACCCCCCCCCCATCCCCAGGGACCAGGCGGGGGCGCTGTTTTCCAGTGGTTGTGGCGAGAACTGGATCTCTGCCCTGCACTAACGGGAATTTCCTGCCAGGGTCTTTTCACGTTTTTACGATCACGGTTCACTGTAATTACAGGACGTGTTCAGCAGATGCTCTTCCCTCTCATTCTTTAAAAAAAACAAAAACAAACCTTCCTAGACGTGAAAGTTTTGTTGGTTTTCATCTGACTTTATAGAAATAGTCTTTTTCTTATTCCCTGGAGTCAGCAAATGTGGGACTGGTGATATTCAGGGTCTGAGAGATCAAGAATGAGGAGGCTTGGTGGTTTTTAATGCAACCTAAGCTCTCTTGTTTCATGCAAGGTTTACAGACGACTGTGGGCAGGACTAGCGGGTGCTCTTCTTGGGCCCAAACGTCCACGAGCACAATCACAAATTAAAACTGTGAAGGAATGGAATGGAATGGAATGGAATGGAATGGAATG
>JAOVYW010073626.1:6507-19683 GCA_025775045.1 Hiodon tergisus
AGTATTAAAGGTGTGTGTGTGTGTGTGTGTAAATATTATATATTTTCATGTAGTCTGTCAGATATCTTTAATTATATTCAAGGAGTATGGAATATACACTGTCTGGATGACATTGATTATTTGTTCTGTTGCCATCTCTTGATTATTTATAAATGCTTGACCTCAGAAATTTTCTGTTTTGTAGAGGTTTATAAATGAGATTCCCTCAAATGTGAAATGCCGTTTCTATTTTTATGACCTGGGGCAAAACAGGATGATATTAATTTCATTATCAGCATCCACCGGTCACCATAGTTCAGTTTTATAAGAATTTATTTTCAGTCAAAGATTAAATTCAATCAACAGTGGGGTGGGTGTTGGTAAGATGTGAACATAATTAAAAAGACTTAACATTTTGGGTTATTTAAAAAAAAAAAATCATTTTGACCCAGTATTTACAACATTCATGAAAAAGAGTGGGAAGATATCAATACATTTTATTGTTAGAAACTTGGGAAACTCATTGCTCAATCTCAAAGCTTTTGCATTTACACAAAAACCATTGCCATAAATATAATAATATAAATCACAATCGATATTAATCATTCAAAGTATATTATTTATGGCATATATCTAAATAAATATAAGCTCAGAATAAAGTTTAGTCATGTAATTTTGTGAACACTATCAAGTGTTATTTAACATCAGTTCCACTTTTAGTATCTATTGTAAGTAGCTACTTAAACGGAAGGAATCTCAACTTTCTAAACAAGTGTGATGACACTCAAAAAAGTTTTGTTTCATATCAAATAACAATTCAAACTGAACAGCTGTCTGCCATTGTTATGCAATTCTCATTTTAAATCATAATTTCAATATTGTAAATATTGAAATATAAATCATTGTATAATTGTAAGCAATACAACTGCACTCATAATTCGAACTCATTATCGTATGCAATGGCAACCTAAATTGTGATATTTTTGGTATTATCAGAAGAAGGAAGCCAGATACATCAAAGGATTTATATAGTCAGTAGACACAATTTTATTATTTGTGTGTTGGTATTTCCTTCTTGTAATGTTCTACTTTCTAGCTGCTGTAATGAGTTTCAAAATTTCCCTAGGGGTGAATAGATTAAATGATCTTAAGGTCAATGAATCATTTTGATGTTTAGAATACCATTGTGGTGAAATCCACAGGCAGTAGGAAGTAGATTAATTCAATGATTTTACAGATCCTTGGCAGGTTTTAGCTCCATGCATTCTTCAGCTATGCTAACATTTCATGGCATTGCCGTTAAGGGGCTATTATGTGGTATCCAAGGATTTTCTTGTTGTGATGGAATTTGTGGTACACTTTAATTGGAAAGCGATGTGGCGTTGGATACACAGAATAATCCAATAACCAAACGTTATTTATACATTTCTGCTCACGTGATTGTGGTTACTGATGTGATAAAGTTCAACTTTAATGTACTATCAGCCAACAATAATTCTGTACGTGCCCCCTTTCGCAGTCACAGTGTCTTTGAGACTGAAGCCTTCTTGTGTGTGCGCTTCAGTTGGGAAAATGGGATTTTATTTTGTTTCCAAATAAACAGACAAAGAATAAAATAAACCAATGTGGAAAGGGCAATAAATCACGCAAAGGTACAATCATTCACAGTGGTGTTTCCTGCCTTATTTATTTGTGTTTCTACAGATCTACAGATATAAATGAACAACTGCCATCCGGACATTTAAAAAAAAGATGTTTACATGTCAACAGCTGGAAATGCTTGAAGTGTCGACAGATCAGAATGTTGTTCTCCTGTGTGGGAAAACTTGTCAGGCAGAAATACACCCTGCACATGCTACCCAGTCTTGCCACAATCTGTGCTCTGTCATACACACCTCACTTAAATCATTTAAGTTATTTGTTAATATTTCAATATAATTCAAGCTTTGTAGGTATGCAGGATATTTACTGTCAACATAAAGAAAAAAATTATATATATAGATATATATATATACAAATAAATGTTTAAATATATAAATAAACAAATATATATTTAAATAAATGAATGAATTCCTTGTGAAATAAAAACATAAATACTTGTACATTATTAAAGTAAAGTACACTGAAAGATCATTTTCATAATAATAACTCTATTTTTAATTTAAATTTTAACTGCATTTTTGTGTAACTTCTATTTCCTTTTACATTTAATAAAACACAATTAAACAGTATTCTATTACATTTCCAATTATTTAAATATATATGTTTCCTTGTTCCTGTGATCCAAAGATTGAAATGTAATGTTTCATTCTCTCTCAGTATGCATTATATGTAGTCGTCGGTATTTGGTAATAGTCCTTCATGAGCAACCAAGTGCTTTTCTAAAGTAATTAAAGATAGACAGTGATTCCGGAAGCTTTAATTAAAGTGTATTGCATGGGGTTTCCCAGACAGGGTTTAAACAAAAGTGAGGAGGAGGCCTTTTTCAAGAATAGTAAATCCACAATTAAAAACTTTATTTTCTGAAACACTGCCTTCTTCTAGACTAGAAAATCCAGATTAAATTACTAAAAGGATTAATCAGATGCTCTGTGGAAAGCCCAAACTTTGTTTGAACCCATTAGATAGTGTGATTTGAAGGCTTGGGTCCACAAGGAGAGAAAACCTAAACAATGCATTCTCCCACAGAATGTGCTGTCCGCAAAGCCCCCACTTCGCCGGACCACTCGTTAATTTGCAACGATTTTCATGAATTACCCAGAATGTATTTTAATCAATTGACCATTAATTTAGTAATAACTTCAAATACATCCAATGATCATTTAAAACTGCAATAACCATACAGTAATCCCCCGATTTTTACGTTGATTTGTATGTATAATTTAAATACATCATTATATTGCAGTCATTGATGCGAGTGTGGCATGCTGGGGCGTGTCCTGTCTGAAAGTAGCTGGAGACAGGGACACCAGGGGAGGGTTATGCCTTTTATTTGGCATTTTCCAACAATTAATTAAACTCCAAGGGAAAATATCATTTAAATAGTAAATTGTTACACTTTAAAACAAACAACAAAACCCTCAACCACCACGCAGCCAGAGACTACAGACTTCTTAACTTCTCTCCTAGTCAGCAGTGCTGGCTCTCTTTATAAGAGTCATCTGATCATTGGCACCTGAGTGCGGTTGCAATTAGTGAAACCAAACTCAGGTGAGCAACGAGTGAGTAATCAACCCAACAGTGAGTAATCAACCCAACAGTGAGTAATCAACCCAACGAGTGAGTAATCAACCCAACAGTGAGTAATCAACCCAACGAGTGAGTAATCATAATCATGCATTAATATGGTGGATATGGTGGTTGGTGAACAAATTAATATATTGGTTTATTCATATCTTGTTTATGTGATAAACATAAATGTATGACTAAATGATTAATCACAGGATGAGCATGTGATAATTATGCAAAACATAAGTGGCTATATGTATACATAGATTATTATTATTATTATTATACAAGATTATTCATTTTCAGAAATTGATCTTCACAGTTTGGCCGAGATGGAAATCAACCCTCTTCATTTGCAGCCAGGGGGAAGATATTGAACTCTCCCATAAATCAGTCAACAACCCTGGGCAGAGGTAAAAAGAGAAAAAGTTGACCATGCATGAGAAACATGAGAAAATGGAATAAAATAAAATACCTTAGAGAGGAGAATGAAATGAAAATGAAAATTCAAGGTATTGAGTTCTCCATTAAAGCTACTGCATAACATATTCAGTGCACAAGGTCACGCCTGGTTTGGCTTACAATATGTCAGCCTGTAAGTACATTTTTGTAATTTATTTCATTCAAAAAAGTATACCAGCTACGGTTTAAAATCATATAATTTTAGTTGTAAAAGTTCTGCAGCGTAAACGCTACTTGGTAGTCCTTTTCTGTTAATGTCTGCTTTAATAGTGGGAACATCTGGTAATCATCTTCTGTTGGAGGATCTGGGTGACCCTGTTGTTTTAAGTAATGCTGTGGCAATGATGAAAATGCAGCATCTTCTTGGTTGAAAGCATAATGTGTCCATACACACTGGAAACTACTCTTCCATATGCGTTCCACTAAACCTCCGGAGTGTATATGTTGATTTAAGACAGAGGGTGAACAGGAAGATGGTCTGACCATGCTCACAGTCCCCAAGTAAAATTGCACTGTGTTGTCCTCTTTCAAGCTGGGTTTTGGAAGATTCTTGAATCATGAGTTGTACCATTCAACCAAGAAACAATGTTTGAGAACTCTAAATTTGGGCACACCTTGAACATTTATTGACGATGAATTTGTACAATTGTACTCCTCTGCATCAGTTGCATCCATCTCTGCAGCTGATGACATCCATCTATGCCTTATATGACAATGACTGAGGGAAGTTTCCACATTCATAGAACTGAGCCTTAAACAGAGTTGGAGCTTCAGGAAAAAATACATATATTTTTTTCTGTCATAGCAGACTTTATGACCTATTATGCATTGTTTTGGTTCACTTACACCACACAAACCACCTGTGTCTTAATGAAAAGTTCCAGATGCCGTAAACATGAAAGTGATCAGCACTTGTAGAGCTGGGGGTATAGTTCACCCCCTAAATCAGATGAAAACCTTGACTCCAGCAATGACCAGCACTCTCTTTGTACATCCGGAAATGGTTAATCAAAGTCATGGCTTGGGTGGCTCCTGTTTACGAGTACTCTTCTGGTTGGGCTTTGTGGTGCTTACCCATCATTTACATAGTCCAGATAATCAATTTTCCTCCAGAGCAGTGGGTAATCTGCACTGACCTGGAGTGAAACGTACCTCTTTCAAGGTTTAATGTAAACCCTTACATCGTTCTGGACTAGCTCTATTTTTCTTTCTGGCTTATTATTTTAATCTCTGATAAAACGTGCTAGATCAGTGGTTCCCAACGTTTTTTATCCATGATTTTTTTTTCTCACCAGTACGTGACCCTTTTCCTCCGTGGCCCTCCAGGTAATCAGGAACCACTGGTCTAGATTAAAAGCGCAATCTAATCCAAGAAACCGCACCAGTATCTTCTAACCGTAGCTTGTCAGGACTAGCCATCAACTCTTCAATAAGAAAAAACTTATAATGTTGTATTCCTACCTTCAGAGGTAATGAGGCTTACAGACTCTTGATGATAAAACATCAAACAACATGGCTTTCATAAGCTAAAATGTATTATAATAAACATATAATAATTTTTTCTGTTTTTTATTCCCTCTAGAAAACACAATCTGTTCAGCACTTTGTAACATTGTGCTATGACAAATAAAGTTAGATTAATTCATTGATGTAGTAGTCCAGTCTGGATTCATTTGTCCATATAAGTGAGAATGTAACAAAAAGAAGCACACCTACCCACAAGTTACAGATTAAAGACAAGACTGGGTGTCAATATATCGAGAAATCCTGCTTTTTAATTTCCCTTACGTTGTGTTTACATTACAGACACATGCTGTTACCTTTATTGGTGTGTGTTACTTTGATCGAAAATCAGCTGAAATTAAAATTAGTTCCCTTTGAAGTATATTAAACTGCTGTAATAAAAACACCCATTAAAATTTTATGGTCAGAACACAATAAACCCTTCCGACTGATGCTATATACTAATGACGATGTTGGATTCAGTTTTACATTGCTCCATCCAATCACACATTCTGAATAAGTTTCCATTTTCTTTCCATTTGATCTCTAAGATATTGTACTCCATTGTTTTATTCAGAGATGGGTCAACATCCTGTTAGCTTTGCGCACGCCTCTTTTCCCCAACAGCACTCTGCAACACAGCATCTATGTTACATCCCTGTATGAAACTTAAAGATGACACTGTTCATTGCCTACCAGAAAGAAGAAAAAAAACATTTCCTTTTAAGGGAGCACAGTGGATTTAAATTACTTGTTGAAGGTATGTTGATCATAGGGATTTCAACAGACTGATTTGAAATATAGAGTTATCAGCTATTTAACAAAACAGTCAGTTTGGATATATAATTCCATATGATCTGTAAAGAAATGTAAAAACAAAAATTCTCAAATTCTTCGTGTCCTGGAATTTCAAAGAGAGAAAAATATTTACTCCTGTCCATTGGGCCCCTTATACAATGATACAACATTTCCTGCGCCTGGACCCTGGAAGCATATCTGTGGCAGTGGTGACAAGGAAAAACTACCTAAACCGGTAGGAAGTAACCTTGAGAGGAACCCAGCTTAAAGGGGGAGCAAATCCTTTGCAGGCTGGCACCAAAAGTCATAACATCTTAAATAATGTGCAATCAATATCGGTCAATTGTCCAGCAGAAGACTAGAGTCGTATCCACATGAATTATGGGGAAAGCAAGGGATACTTGACATTATATGTCCTCTGGGGTCTGTTCTCTAATGTTTGCTGGTTGCTGTGGTAGAGGTTGAGGTTGTCCTGCAGCTGGGAGGCCGTAAATGATTGACAGAAGAAAGAAAGAGCGAGAATGGTAGGAGATGAGGCATTGGAAATTTTTTAATTGTGGATGAACTCAAATGTTAAACAGTTGGAGAAGTGAAGTTTTGTGAGTAGCCACAGCAGTATTTATCATACAAATAAATACAAATGATACAAAAGGGACAAGTGTCAATGAAGGTGGTCCGAGATCATCCCATCCCCACAAAAGCAGAGCTGAGCCAACTGGATAGTGGCGGAGCAACAGCAGGAAGGGTTCTTACCACCATAAATCTTCCAATAGCCACAGTCCTTCATCTATCTATTGACTATATTCAAGGTTGAATTAATATCAATGAAATATCAGTGAAAATCCTCCCCAGCACTCACCAACAGATACAGCAGTGTAGAATTTCTGAAAAACGCAAACAGGCTTATTGACTCAAGATCTAGTTATGTAAAACATAACTGTACTGCACAAACATCTCCCTATGGTAATTAACTAACCTAAAGAAATTTAGGATGAACACACTGTTATGATGCATTTCAAACATCCAATCAACACGGAATCCAGCAATATCAGGAGTAGGGCATGCTATGCACGATTCTTCTATAAAAATATTGTTTTTACAAAAATAAAAATAATAGCAGAGAATGCCATCGTGTTCTCTCTGGCCCGCTGGGACCACCTTTTATTGGGTTGCATTGTGTTTATAATAGAATTTACAATGTCACCATGTAGTATATCGATCGGTATGGATTATTTTGGAACTCCAGGTCAAGCAGTTATTGTTGACGAGGTCACACTGCTATAGACAGAACAGCTGGTACTGGAATGGGTTCATGCAAAGGCCATTGACTACAGAGGCCAACTTCAAAACTAAATGAAGTCAGGGACTGAGGTGTCCCTATGGGTCAAAAAACAGATCTAATTTTTATTGATTTACTTCATAGGTTTTAAATCAAACATAATTACTGATATTTTGAAATCTGGTTAAGACCACAGAAACCCTGCAGAAATAATAATATAGATTAAATATTTTTAGTCACGCTGTGGTTTTTATTCTCAATATGGGTTAAGATGGTATAAAACATTTTACGGGGGCCTTTTCATCAAAGCCTCGCTGACTAAAAAACAGTGCTTGATAACTCAAGTAATCAATCAAGTCACTCATCACCAAAAAAACTACAAGTTGGACTGTGCAGATTTCTGTTTTTTCTGGTTATCTGAAACACAATGCTACCTTTAGGAGTTTTTAAAAATCTCATATATTCCTGGATAACAAGACTCAAGAACTCTAGAACACTAATCAAACACATTTAGATGTGTCTGGTTGTCCTTTTATATTGTGAAAATATTCATCGACTGCCCCACCCAGATCACTCTCCCTGGAGAATAAAATTAATTAGATTGATTAACAATGAATGTCAAAGAGATTGGTAGTGTGAAACAAGAAGTTCCTGGTTCCCAGAAATTAAATGGTGAATTGGCTAGAGGCCCCTTTGTGTAACTTATGTTAGTGTTGTTTAAACTGAATAAATTAGTTGTTTTGACGCTGTGCCTCTACCTGGATGATGCCAACACACTTACCAAAGGTGCCCTGTAGCAATTGCCAAGGGAAAAATAAATACAAGCCCCAAGTTGCAAATCAAGTATATACATTTGTGCTCAAAAGTTTGCATACACTTGTATGCACCATTTGTAAAGAAAATATTTGTGAGCAGGCAAAACACATTTCTTTTATTTCTTATGGGATTCATATTCAACTGTAGGTTATAACAGAAAGGCACAATCATAAAACAAAATATGGCAACCAAGAAAAAATAAAATGACCCCTGTTCATAAGTCTGCATACCCTTAGTTCTTAATACTGTGTATTGCCCCCTTTAGCATCAATGACAGCGTGCAGTCTTTTGTAATAGTTCACCTTTTTCTGCTGTAACCACTGGAGGGTCAACTTGGCCTGGTGCTTAGGGTCATTGTCGTGCTGGAAAGTCCAAGCGCGTTCCATGTGCAGTTTTCGTGCAGAAGAATGCAAATTGTCTGCCAGGATTTTCTGATAACATGCTGCATTCGTCTTGCCATCAGTTTTCACAAGATTCCCTGTGCCTTTAGAGCTCACACACCCCCAAAACATCAGTGAGCCACCATCATACTTCACAGTGGGGATGGTATTCTTTTCACTATAGGCCTTGTTGACCCTTCTCCAAACATAGCGCTTATGGTTGTCCATAAAGCTCTATTTTTGGTCTCGTCACTCCAAATTCCAGTGTGCCAGAAGCTGTGAGGCGTGTCAAGGTGTTGTCGGGCATATTGTAACCGGCCGTTTTTGTGGCATTGGCGCAGTAAAGGCTTTTTTCTGGCAACGCAACCATGCAGCTCATTTTTGTTCAAGTATCGTCGCATTGTGCTCCTTGAAACAACCACACCGTCTTTTTCCAGAGCAGTCTGTAAAAAGAAGTTCTGGCAGTTGTGGCTAAAATATTTCTTGGTCTACCTGACCATAGCTTGGTATAAAGAGAATCCCAAATTTTCCACTTCTTAATAAGTGATTGAACAGTACTGACTGGCATTTTAAAGGCTTTGGATATCTTTTTATATCCTTCTCCATCTTTATAAAGTTTCATTACCATGTTCCGCAGGTCTTTTGACCGTTCTTTTCTGCTCCCCATGGCTCAGTATTTAGCCTGCTCAGTGCATCCACGTGAGAATCATTGACTATTTATACACAGACACTAATTGCAATTTAAAAAGCCACAGGTGTGGGAAATTAACCTTTAATTGCCATTTAAACCTGTGTGTGTCACCTTGTGTGTCTGTAACAAGGCCAAACATTCAAGGGTATGTAAACTTTTGATCAGGGGCATTTGGGTGATTTCTGTTATCATTATGATTTTAAAAAGGAGCCAAACAACTATGATAATAAACAGCTTCATATGATCACTATCCTTAAATAAAAGACCGTTTTTTGCAAGATCAGTCATATTTTCAAAATCAATGCCAAATTTTCACAATTTCTGCAATTTTCACAATTATGCAAACTTTTGAGCACAAGTTACCCAGCTCCTTTAAGCTACCTTACTTCTGTCCTCAGTCAGCAGCTCAGGAAAAGAAAGGAGGGAGGGGTGTCAAACAGCTTCACAACACCACCATGTCAGGTGTGAGCTCTCCTTTAACAAGCTGTTCAATTCGGGTTGTGTCCACGTCTTCCAGGACGATCCTGCCCTTACACAACACGCTGTACAGCAGCTTATAAAAGCTTTTCTCCTTCCTCTTGAAAATACTCCTAAACTTCACTAGCAAGTCAAGGCCACTTTCAGCCATACCATAAGTGCTTTCCCCTGAGACAACTGGGTAATTCCAGACTGTAGCAGATGGATTTTTACTTTTTTAACTCGGATGAGGTCAGCAACAGGTCCATTTCGGGCTCTCAGCTGCACCTCACTTTTTCACAGTATCTGAACATTGCCACTCATCCATCACGTGAGTTGCTTGTTCAACCCAGCCGTCATATTCCTCTTCTCCACAACAGGGGTTAAATTGTCTAAAAGGCATTGTGTAAACTGAAATTTAGGACACCTATCAGCTAAAAACCAGAAGTGACTCCAGTGGGCATGTGATCGGCAACACTGGACAACATCACCTGGTATGATGAATCGCGGTTACTGCTGCATCAGGCCAATGGAGTCAGGTTCTGGTGCATGGTCTCAAGGCGTCAACGGGTACAGACTGGTGCCGGTGGTGGAATGGGGAGTGGAATGTTTTCCTGGCAGATGCTAGGTCCCTTGTGTTAGGTACCAAATGAATCAATATCTGAATACCTGAACATTGTTGCTGACCAGGTGCATCTCTTCATGACTACAGTTTACCCTTCATCACATGGATACTTCCAGGAGGATAATTCACCATGTATTGCCTCTGAATGGTTCCAGGAACATGACAGCGAGTTCAGTTCACTTGAGTACCCTGTACTGTTCCCCAGATCTCACCCCAATAGGACACCTTTCAGATGAGATATAGTGTGCTGTTTGCAGCATGAATGTACCACTGTCCAATCCGCAGCAACTGTGTGATGCCATCACATCAGCATCGACTAATGTCCCTACGGAACACCTCATAGAATTCATGTCCTGAATCCAATTCAGGTCATTCTGGAGGCAAATGGTGTCTGGCACGGTACTATAAACTGGCCACTGCATGTATGTATAGCTTATTTATGTGTTTAATTTTGGCAAGTTTACCTGTAACACACAGGTAATCTTTGAAATGCTTATTGATAGTATGTATCTTCCTATTTGAGCAATAATTGTCTCTGTGAAAAAATGTATAAGGCCATTGAGAAGATGAGAACTTTTGCTATTGGCTGCTTTTCTGTTTATTGTGTATTATAGTGCAAACCCTCACACTTACGAACCAATGAGAGCAGCAGAATGGCTCACATTCCTTCATTGTAAGACAAAACACTATTACCAAAAAATGTAGTCGTTCACAGGTGATAAATGGAGGGATAGGTCACCCAGTGATAGTAATGACTAGTTGGTGTCAGGAGGGAGAAGATAGCGGTAGGAGTTCATAAATTTCAGCCAAAGCTCTCATAATGAATCATTCAGTGCGCTTTCTGATTTATTGGTGTGGCCCAGGCCTTCCTCTTGAAGTGTAACAGGGTGCAGTGAGATATGTGTAATGCCATTACTTAATTACTGTTCATTGAATGTGCTTCTGTGAATCGCCTGTAATGGCTTTTGTGGCAACACATGTAAATGATGTAACAGAGGAATGAGTTAAGATTACACTTTATTTTGGATAACGTTGTTTTTTATACATACTATTGTCAGGGTCCTAAATTCTGCTATGTTGCTAAATAACAATATATACAGATGTGGTCAAATTTGTTGGTACCCTTACAGTTCATTGAAATAATGCTTAAATCCTCCTGAAAAGTGATGAAACTCAAAGCTATTGCATCATGTATACTGGCATGCCTTTGGTATGTCATAGAATAAAGCAAAGAAGCTGTGGAAACAGATAAATGAATGCTCATTCTACAAAGATATTCTAAAGGTCTGCCTCTTAAGGTTGTACAACAAAGTATTAGGTTGAGGGTCCCATAATTTTTGTCCATGCCATATTATATTGAAAAACAAAAACAAAAGCAAAGTCTGATTTCAATTAAATATGGAATAAACAATGGTGGATGCCAATTACTTCTGTCAGTTTCAAGTTATTTCAAAGGAAATTGT
This sequence comes from Hiodon tergisus, assembly GCA_025775045.1. NCBI lineage: Eukaryota > Metazoa > Chordata > Actinopteri > Hiodontiformes > Hiodontidae > Hiodon > Hiodon tergisus. The sequence continues at coordinate 18,188 of JAOVYW010073626.1, forward strand.
GCATTCTTCGTTATTTGTGAAGGGGTGTATATATATATATATATTTGTGTGTGTATATAAACTCCAAATTACAATTAATGCTTGGAATAAAGGTGTTTAACTTAAAATTAAACAAAAATTGCAACTTAAATATACATATGTTTTTAAATTGACACTCTGAAAGTCAGCAAGAGGTGTTGTGAGAAGATGATATATTCTTTAACCAAGATGCTCCTAAATAAGTATGGCAGTAAGTTTTCTCAAGGATGTTTTGTAAACTAAAGTGATGCGGCTTTATTTATCAGATAAAGATATATTCCATGGTGTTTGGATTTTATCGGGGCAATAGTGTGGATGTCATAGACTGCTGGATCTGTCTTCCTGGAGAATCGCTCTCAAAACATCTGGAACACATTCAGTAAGACAGCATTATGTACTTTCATCTCAGTCCAGTGTGTGAATTTCAACTGCCTATGAATTCAAGGTTGAGTTCTTGTCCTTGGGGTAAGTTGTGTACTTTAAACCAGTGTCACTTTGTCATTATAAATGTGATTGGTCGTATGTCCGTTGGGTCTGCAAAGAGTGTGTTATTGCTTGACACCTAGAATTGCCTTGACCCAATTCAGTCACATTTTTATGTGTGGTATATTTCTCCGCTGAAGCTGACAATACGGATGTCCCTTCACGCACTTAAATGTGACAATGATTCATGAATCACAGCATTAACTGTTTAAAAGTAATCACGAAATAATTAACCACGTTCGATATCTCGCACGTAGACGTTGTTCGGTTTTTAATATTAAGCTCATATCTGTATTTTGTCAAAAAGTTATGATTTACTCCAGAATTCCACATACGAGTAACTCATTGTGAAACTAGATGTCAGGACAGTTCCCACTGGACCTCATTTAATTAAGTAATGAATAATGCAATAAGTATCCTTAAATGATGTGTATTTGCATAGAAGTAACAGTGTAAATATCTATGTATTTATGCTTAATTATAGTTTTGTAACACTGTACTTATTGACTAAGAATTTCACTGTGATCTGTTTTGATACAATTCTATACTCACATTGATTGAGGTGAGTATTAAGTACAGTATGCATAATAACACAACACAAGTAAGTACATGTGTATTTATGTGGTAACTACTATGCAAATACACAGTACTGATACACTTACTGTAAAGTGCTGCCCATACCTCAGGCATGTCATGAGCTGCAGTGGTCCCAGTGAATGGTGGTGGAGGAGAATTGATAACCATTTACTTGCCTATGAAACGGCAGGCTGGCATTGATTGGGAACAGCTTAAAGCACTCTGGGCTGATAATGAGCATGTACAGCTGTATCGTATTGAGTTTATTGGGGAGGTTATGCCCTTTAAGGCCAATTGTGGAGCAGTCTTGGGCTTGTGAGCGTATGTGTGTTAGAGGGGGGAAAGAAGAAGAAGAAGAAGAAGAAGAAGAAGAGGAAGAGCAGGGGCCGGAAACCCCGGGGCCGGAAACAGAGCAGGAA
>JAOVYW010073627.1:0-19682 GCA_025775045.1 Hiodon tergisus
GCCTCTCCCGCTCGGACCTTTTCCTTCTTCCAGGGGTCAATTGCATTGGTAACAGGACCATCTCTAGTTGTTCGCAAAGATCTAATACCAAGTAGTGACAGTTCCGTCGCAAGTTGCGCCAACACCTGGGACTATTTTAATGCTAATTGCAAACAAAAAATTGCTGCCTCAATATGCCCTCTGGTGGAGTATTAAAATCGGAACTAAATTAGACCAGGAAAATCTAGGTCTAACTTGGCTAGCCCAGGAATAACTCGGATTAATAGTGAAAGTGAAATACTTTGATTTGTACCAATGCAAACAGTGATTATTTTAAATTAGTAGCAAGTATAAATCTATGTATAAAACGACATCTCCGGTATTCTTTACAGCTTTGAAAGCCATTTGTTAATAATTGTTAATGAGTTATGTGTTGCATGACCTGTAAAACAGGCAACTGTTAAATTACTGAAGTAACCATTGTGTTAAATCTATGTATCTCCTGCTGCATTAACAAGCACTGTAATTCTGTTTTTTAAAAGGTCAGGAAGATCTAAGAATGCACTGTCTATTTATGAAATACGAGACCAATTTCAAAAACACTATTAAATATAATGACTGCTTATTCATTCAGGATATAAATTCAACGGAGAGACTAGCAATTTTAAATAGATGTGTACGGGCAATCTGGTTTACACTGCGACATTCTACCCTGTGTTGCATAAGATATAAGGTCAGGGCTGGGACATAAAATATCCCAAAAATAACAGTAATGACCTGATTGACATTAAAGGAATTACGTTTTGCTTCAAAGAACAATACATTTTTAATTGACCGTAAATCAGCAGTTTTGTGAGTGGGTGAGTTTGTAAAAAGAACTCGGCCCAGTGCTGACTGAGCCCTACGTGCAGTGGCGTTCACTGGCACAAATCCTAAGCGTCATTAGCCAATTTTTAACCGGGAAGGCAGAGTGGAGATGCGCGATTGTCAGCGCGCAGGGCCTTGGCGTCGATAAGCGTCTCTTGCAGGCTTCCCTTTGTAGGACGCAGTTAAGAGGGAGGGATGTGCTCTTGGGTGAGCATTGTGGCCTGCATTGTAGAAAAGAGATAGGTGGTTTGGAAAGAAACCAGGGTTGCAGTAAACTGGTTGCCCGTCCTCTCCATGTGTTGTGGTGACAAGCGGAGATGCAGCAGCACACCTGATTCCAAATTATGGAGACTGGTGATCACAAATGTACATGGCGTCACTTTAATGCTGTCACTCAGCTGACTTCAGTCACTTGTGGATAGATTAGAGGTGGCAGAATATGCACATGGCTCAAAGAAAACAAAAACTAAAGTCAATTGTAGTCACAAACTTCTAATTACTGGGTCACAGCCAAATAAATCACAGAGTAATTAATATAACATGAAAAGTTGGGATCATCATAATTTAAATAACATTATCGAATTGTATTAAAGCTGAGTTTTTAAAAAACCTAGCTTGCAATACAACACATTGTGAAAGTATTCCTCTATCTATTAAATGCCTAACCTAGAATAAGTATGACTACATTTACCTCATTGATTTTTGGATTTTGTAAATTTCATTGGGAGTAAAAGGGATGCTGTGATTGGCTGAGAAAGAGAATTAATTTTGTGTAAAAATAGGATACTCTGTACACAGGGGTAAGCCCCAGTGTTGGACGCTCCCTGCTACATCTAATCAATACGTTAGCATCTGTCACAACCAGATAAAAGATTTTAGGTTCTCAAAGCTGCAAGGCTCTACACTTCTGAGTAATTGTGAAATGCCGGTGGTTTCGTCCGTTGCAAAAGGATTCTCGGCACAGAAAGGCGTGGATGAGAAAGCACCGGGACCAAACTGGCCTGGGCTTTTTGCTGGCATGCAAAGTAACTGCTGGTATCGATTCCTAACATGCAGCTGTCTTGATCTACAGAGCCATTAAGCGCCTTACTGGGAAATGGAAGGCATAAGGCTCCTACAGTTTCCTCACTGACACTGTGGTTAGGGTTACGAAACCAAAAACAAAATGATGGTGTTTATATATAGGCAGGTAGATAGATAGATAGATAGATATTCAGGAGATAAGAATAATGATTTAGTGTGACTATTTGTCTTTCTTCTCTCACAGGGTGATCAGCAACGCTGAATCTGGTGCGTTTATTGCTGTGCCAGAGGATTATAGGGAGAATTAGAAAAAGGTTGGAGGCAGTTATTTAGTGATCCAATGGAAAGTAATGCTATTTTTAGACAACAATGCATATCTCCCGGCTTCAGTTATCGTAATTATAAGAAAATGGTCCCCATTTATTTCATGTAGTCAGAAACGAGGCCATGTCGCCTACATCCAGTCATAAATAGTAATATAATAAATTCCAACGTTGTTCATATTTATTCCGTGCAGTTGGCCCAAACTATTCCCATTCAGCTGAGCCTTCTGCAAGTTTTGGAATGAAATGATAACTCTCTCACTGCTAATCTTCCATGGACCTCAGAGACTGTCTGACGATTATCAGTGGGTCCTCAATATTTGGGAAATATCCGTTTCTGTGTATAATTCATTGTTTTTTTTTTTTTATAAGTGTCTCATTTCAAGATAGAAACGTTCAGAAGTCACACAAGTACGGCACAGGGAAGTGAAATTACAAATTTAGGCATGAATGGGTTAAATTACTTTTAACAGACATTAAAATGATGAATTTCAACTCCGTGAAGGCAGAAGAATTATAGCCGGCAGACATTTTGTTTTATTAAATAATTTTTAATTAAATTACCTGGCTTTGATATGTTTTACTCTCTTAATTAACATTTTGAAATGAACTGATTTTCAAGGATTACTTTCAAAAGTTGTTAATTCATGATGGCCAACACGCTCGCACGCACGCACCAAGCTTTTGTGTTGGCGTTCAGTGTGTTCAGAGTTACAGGAAGGTAAGAAAAGCATGATACACAGACATGCCTGCGTATTTGCTACAGGAAAGTCAGCCTGCCATTTTACATAATGAACTTCAATAGGAACACAAAATCTTGTAGAGGCATCAGGATAGTAGCTGGTCTTTGACATTCAAAGGGCACCTGCGCCCTGTCATGCAGCTTAAAAAAGACCTCAGATCTAGGATGCTTTGAAGCAGTCGGGATACCAAGGTGGATGAAATGGGAGGAAGGTTTTTTTTTTTTTCAAGAAAAACAAAAACAAAAACATTTGAAGAGAAATTATCAAAGTTTTATAATGAAGCATTTAGCTGTCACATTATGGTTTTGCTTCAAAGGAAGACACAATAATAAATAATAAATGTGATGGATGCCTGATTAAAGACACCCGCATCAAGTGTCAAGTGTCGGGTGAGCGTGAAAGGTTAAAAGAGAATGATTTCTGGGTTTCGGAACATTTTCATCAAGTCATGCTGATCCGCGACAGGCAAGTGTCCTTCTTCTGACTGAAAGTTTCATGCCGATCAACTATTCATTAAGATCTTTCCTGTAAATGAAAATGGTCCGTCGTTTGCGATAACTAACACTCACCTGATAAAAGGAACAGCTGACTTTCATCTTTCTGACCCCATGGTCTGCATTCTGTTTGACCCCCAGCTTTAGGGAAACCCCTTTAGGGACAGACTTGCACAATTAAGGAAATAAGCTGCAGATCCACAGAAAATTTTTAACTTCAGTATTTCTTATCTGTTGTAGATTAGTGATTCTGTTGAATTAGTTGAATTATAACGCATAATACTCATTAATTTCACATAACGCAAAAGCTGCTAAGTAGTTTTTTTGGGGGTGGTTTTGGAACGAGTTTAATACAATAGAATCCCAATCCTAAGCCATAGTAATATATTTAAAATGGTGCCACATTTAAACAAAGGTGTTTAAAACTACAAATGTATTGTATTCTCTTTACACATGGAGGAACTACTGCATTTCAACATACAATGCAATTTAAAGCATATTAAGAAGAATGAATGAATGCAAGAATGCTTGAAGCCTGAAAAATGCACATCATTGAGCTCAGCCACTCAGGAGGAATATATTTTCCCAAGAATCTCGGAGGAAGTGCAAGCCCAATCTCTTCGCAGACCTAAAACATCCAGTCGGTTCCCACCGAGCCACAGAACTAATCAGAATATCCAAAAAAGATGATTAAGGTAACATGCAATAAATAGCAATAACTAACAATGATGCCAATCCCTTACCATGCAATGCACTTTTGTCTGAACACCCTTATTCTCCATGCATGACCTGTTTAACAATTATGTACGAATTGAAATGTTGAAATCAAGCCCGAGGGAACACTACTAAAAGACCTGGAGCCGGAATGAGAATTGCATGCAAATGCAGAAATGAATTAACACAGAAGCCGATGTAATAGCAGAATTAGGCAGGCTTTTTTTTAGTATATCAGTCTTCTGTAACAACTTATCAACAGAAAATTATGTCAGTATTCCTTTTATGACTATCATAATCATACTACATTAGGGTTTTATTGACGGCTGAAATTTTAGAAAACATCGTGAAGATTGTGTTTGAACTGGGCTTGTTACAGCAATAGCTAAATGAGTCCAACATAGGTTTTAATCCATTTTAGTCTTAAAGTGATTCATTTTGTATACGACAATGCTGGGGCTTACACCTGAGGTCTATGTGTATACCTGTGTATAACTAACCGATATCCTGACAAACTAATTTTTGATTCTCTCGGGGACAATGGGAATTGTGTTGCAAACAACAACTCACAAGAACTCACAGAATCTAAAAAATAAAAATAAAAATTGACCCATTTACACTATCGGTGACTACCTGGACAATATTGCACATTCACCTATGTGGAAAAGGAAAGCTAACAGAAAAATAAAACAGACAAATGTCAAATTTAACATCAATTTCAACTGCAAGCATCGGTTTGGAGCCTTGCTTCCCCTCAGGATGGCTTGTCTCCTTTGGCCCACTCAAACCAGCTGCCTTTGGATGGCATGTCGGGTTTTAATTCCCATGGACAATACAGTGGGGAATGACACACATCCTCCAGGGTAATGACATGGCATGAGATTTGAGAGTGAAACTCCGCAATCATGAGCCTTTTTTGGGGACTGGAGGGAGGACCCTCAAAGTTCTCACCAGCATGGCTGTGAAGCGACTCTCTCTGATGTCAGTCAGTAGCAGGGTAATTACAATGCAATTGCCTGACACTAATTATTGTACTATTTATCTATGCACCAATTACTATGGAAATTGTACTACAAACACGGGAGACTCATAGCAGGTGTCCCAATAAGAGTTCATACCACCCCTTTGTCCTCGTTAACGCTCCACTGAGACGGGCCGTTTCCTCTTTTGTCTGCATCGCTACCAGCGATGAGTTGACGGCCTTGTTGTCTACTAGAGGTCAAACAGTCACATGCAGCGCCCGTGCAATTTTGTGGCGGAGGGAAAGTGACCGTACTGGCAAATCATGAATGGTCTACTGTTCCTGCCTCTTGGGTATAATAGTGTTGTACCGCAAAGGCCTGAGTGTATCAGACCTGGCAGCTGACGAGCCTTTCGATATGAACAACAACTGAATAAAGACCTGCCTGCAGACATTCAGTTGTACTGCCGTTCGTTCTGCCGGAACCAGCATGCAACTTCACCTCTGATAATGAACGTCAGATAAGCTCTTACGATCGCGGTTCTTTTCAGAATACCTCTGTGCTCTCACAAAAGCCCCTTACTGTATCTGCAGTTGTGGCGAAGGCAGTAGTTGGTGACCGGAAGGTTCAAGTCCCAGTAGAGACGCTGTTGTTGCCTCCATGAAACAGTTAATCAAGCCTTAAGTGCTACAGTAAACGTCCAGCCCTTTAATAAGCAAGGTGAAAAACCAGACGCTACAGCAGTAATACTGAAAAGGGCATTCTAAAGTGAATAAATAATGTAACGTAAGGATGCAATCCATTACTTTTTCAAAGCCTAAATATTGTATTCCTCTATCTGTTCAGTGGAATAATAAAATAGATTGTGCAGCAGAAGAAATCTGATCTGTCACAGACAATGGTCTGCTCTTTCAAGAGTATAAAAAAGTCACACTGTGCAAACTCTATTCTGTTACTTGTGTCAATTCAATGAGCCTCTGGTTCTCACTCCAGATGGAAACAAACACAGACTTGACCTTCTGCGAAAGCCTTGTGGATATATGCAGCCTATACCACTAACGATCCCCACACACGACGCCTTGGAGGGGTTCATCCAGTGAGCAGGAATGTGGGCTCACATCCATGGAGGCCCAGCACATCCAGCACCAAGGCAAACTCCCCACCCCGCCTACTCCTCAAACTGGAAAACATCCACGAGACTTGGCTTGTGGTCAGGATCATTTTTGTTAGTCATCAAAGGTGAATAAACCACTTACTGCTTTTCCCTTTTGGAAGGCAGTGGCAAAAAAAAAAGCATACATTTGACCTTGTTAGCAGCATGGAATAAAAAGTAAAAAAATAGCAAAAGGAGCCTGAAACAGACAGAATGTCCTCTGGAGAGTGCCAAAAATTAAATTAAACACAGAATTCTTCTCAGCTTGGATTATCTTCGTACGTAAATACTGCAAATACGTGTGGTTAGCGCTGCATTAAAATCTGTTTCAACCTTTAATATCACGTTGAACGATAACAATGATGTCATAAATAAATTAGCTGCTTGGTAATTAAGAAAGGGGCTATAAAAGTGAAATTGAATTCTATCCTCAGTTGCAGCCCTAAATGTACATCCTGTTTAAGACTAATGTAAAAAAGCCAAGAGCTGTCTGTCACAAGCGAAAAATACAGGTCACTTAATGGTTATTTCTGGCAAAATTTAATCTGAGTTTCTGGAAACTCTGCTCCTGTGCTATACTTGAACTCGGTAATTGACCAGTAATGAAATTTGCAATGGGGGGCTGGCGATGGGGGATAGAGAATCAACCATGTCAGGAATACTTGGAGCCTGCCCAAGTCTGCTGGTGTTGTATTTTTAATTTGCTTTTTTCCAGTTTCACACTTCACATCACAAGGTAAAAACAGCAGACAAAAAAAAAAAAAACTAATAAGAAAACATATTGCATTAGCAGAGAAATGCATCCTCCCTTAAAAAATGTATAGGATAAAACATATTTTGGTTACATTTTAATTCCGTTTTGGTGGTGCATTGCAAAGCAGCGGACATTTAGGCATTGGTCAATCCAATGTTGGTGAACATGTCGAACAAAAAGACCTGAACAACTTTTAAAACAAACAAATGTAGCCTTCAAAAACATAATTCACAGATATTAAATCTAAAAATGCTTACCCTGATATCCTGACATTGAGAAACATTGGAGTTGACACATCCACATTATTCAATTATTAGTGTTTCAGACATCCAGCACATTTTGAGTGCATGTGGGTGAGATTCCGCGTGAACATTCTTTTCTCTGAAATGTTAGACAGGACTTTGTTGAAGCTATGTAAAAATGCATCTTTATTCATCTGTTATGTAAAGGAAATGGAAAGTTCAGATTATCTGGGACTGCAAAGCATAATTACCTTGATGTGTATAAATAAAATTTCAATTATTCATTGTAAACATTTCCGAATTAGGTGAAATCCTTGCACGTGCTAGACAAGTTAAAATGTGATGAAATACTGTATTAAATGTCCTGCTGAAAACAATTGCTGACAGTGACTATTGCTGAACTACTTCCAAGAATGTCAAGGGGTAACGGAAGTGTGCTATTGGAGTAGATGGTATTTCTTGTCTATTCTCAATGTAGGAGAAGATGTTGTTCGGGAACAGATGGATTATTCTGTTTGTCTGCGAAATCCTTAATACCATTTAAAGACACGGCACTGGGTGGTGTAAAACCATCAAATTATGCTTGACTTCTCAATAAAGTCCATAACAATATATTAAACGCCTAGTACAGTGCAACCAAACTACATTTTCCCATCTCTGGCACTACTGCATGACATCAGCCAACCGGTACTTTCAAACTTCAGCGTCCAGTCGCAGGGAGAGCCATTAGCAGGTCACAAAATGTCCTTGTTCCTTAAAAGCAGAGAACAGGCATTTTCTCTTCCTCTTTCGCAATAGCCTCTCCAGGCTTAGCTCTAAAAAGTGGCGCCTAACAAACTCCTGCAGAGGCGGCCTCCAGCTGGGCTGTAAGGAGGGACAGAATATTTTAGTGCTGAAACCAACTCTAAGCCTGCCACAGGAAAGGGCATCGATCACGGCACATTAGAATTATCAGTAACATGGATGCAATCGTGAGCCAAAAGTGGCTATTTGAAGCTTCCAGAGCTAGGACGACCGGTTCCTCATGTTCGGGTGATCTGAACCACGCTCTATCCCGGAAGAAAGGCCATTCTGAGTGTGAGGAAACCTTTTTATTCATCCTGCACGCGTTGGATGTATCCTCCCTCTGCAGCAAACCCCTCTTTCAGACGCTAGAGATCCAGATAGGACCAAATCCAGGTAGACGAGTTTGTGTTAGGAGACACTGCCAGGAAAGCAGCTGGAGCCACTGGACAGCGCGTTAGAAGGGAAGTATCTCGCAAGGGTTTGCACGGTCCTAGAGTGGCTGGAGACGGAGACACAGGGGAGGACGTAAGCCTTTTTTAAATTATGCATAACAAACTAAATAATTCCAGAAAGGTGGGGGGGGTGGGGGGGGTACACTTCAAAAGAAAATCACCCTTTTCAGGAAAACTAAAATAAAACAGGTCTTAACTATTAAAAAACAAAGCACACTGTTTTCATCAACACAAAACCAGCTCTTCCTTCAGTGTCGCAAACCACAAATAGCCAAGAACCCAAGATTTTTTCCCATCACCAGCTCTGCTGGCTTTCTTTAATAAGTCTTTGATTGTTGGCACCTGAGTGTGATTACCATTAGTGGAACCACACTCAAGTGTGCAACGAGGTCCGAATAGGTAACCGCCCAATTAGGTTCTATTAGTTTTGCTAATAGGAAACCAGCGGACCTTTTCCCATCCCCCTACCTGATAACTGCAGCATTCTAACTTCGGGATAAGGCATATTCATTAGCTGTATTTTAAATACTAAGTCTGTCTAAATGTTCTATATGCGAGGTTGTGACGCACGAACACCTGAATTGTTTTTTTTATCATTTATGAATTGATTGGTTTTAAAGCAGGTACAACCCGCTTTTCTCATTTCATTTTCACCACATACTTTACTTAGCGAACTGTTATAGGGAAACTTTGTTCTGCGCTTGTGGATACTTTTTCAGCTTAATATAAGCCATCCACTTTGAGTTAAGTTTTCTGTCTTAACCTTCTTCACAGTATTGCGGTTAAAATATTCAAATGTTTTTTTTTCCTGTCACCTGTCAGGTGTTTTATGTTAACACATTCTATAGTTTTAGAAAGCAGTCCTCCAGGTTTAACATAGACCTCTTTAATGCAATCTGTCCTTTACAACTACGATACAAACTGATTTTCCACACCACAGGTAGTCATTAGTGTATCACAGCTAGTGATGGTGGCAGCTGTTTTGTCTAGTCCAGCCTTTAAATAGTACGGCTTGTAAAATTAAATGTAGTTCAGGCTAGAACCACAAAATGTTTGATGTTGCTACCTAAGGGATGGTGAAGGGCATTTGGGTTCAGTTGTACTCTTGACCAGTGACAAGGTTGAGATCTACCTATCTATAAAACAAACATAAACCACAATCAACACTAATAATTTACTTTCATTGGTGGAATGACATCGTTTCTTTTAATAATTAAAATAGTATGTTAAATATTCAGACTGTATACAAAAAGGAATTATCGATTCATTTTATACAAAACAATAAGTCACAGCCTTGCCAATAATTTCAATAACACAACAATATATATACATCTGTGCAAGAAACAGAGGAGAAAAGTAATTTAATCATTCATATGAATCGAAAATGGTATTTAACCTATTTGCTGTTGATTAGCCTATCCATGCGCAATAACAGTGATGCATGATTTTTTTCCCCTATAAAATGATTCTCAAACTACTGTTTGCACATTGAGCATAATATTATACCAGTATAATTGTTTCATCCCCCGTTTGAGTCTTCACTCTCGTCTTCACAATTACAATTCCTGTAAAGGTGAAAAGCAGCAGGCAATATACATATTAAAGCACGTTGGTCCCCCAGGAGCACAGAACACAACAATATACCCAATGCTTCCTAGACGGGGTTTTTTTCAACCCAGCATGCGCTTTGGGAATCATTTTCCTTTGAGATCACCCCCTCTCTCTTTCCATCACTCCCCTGAATATCCTACAAGCTTTCAAAACGCTGTTCCTCCCACACTGGTACGCTAATGAGGCCGCTCCATCAGACAGGATGCAAACTGTGAAATAATCTACATTCAAATTGCAGTCCGAGTCGTGTGCTGCAGATGAAATTTGATCAAAACGTAATGGCTCAGTACTGTCTGTCCTGATTACCAAGGAGAGGAATGACAAGATAATAAAGACATAAATCTTGGAATTAAATTGTACTAGACTGTACCAATCAGTGCACGGTCTGCCCTAACGATACTCAGCACTGCCATTATCAGGCTAATAAAGTAATAAAACAAAATCTCAAGCCACAAAAAAAATTACATACTCAAACTATGATTTGAAGGTTGCATTATTCCAACCTGAAATTGGGTAACAACGGAACACATGTAAATCTCCAAAAGCAACATATATATTTTATGGATTTTAAAATACTAGTTTTGGTACTAGGAGATGGTCAGTGCCAGTTACAATGGTGCAATATATTTTTACTGTTACTCTTCTTCCGTCTTCCTTTAGCGTGGAGATTTTTCATTAAATAAAACTACTTGCATGGTAAGGCATGGGAAATGACACTGGAGCTCTGTGTTATTGCACAAGTTGATGTGTAACTTTACTGTAATGGTGATACATTGATTTTGGTAAATTCTGTGTAATGATAGCAACTAGAGTGTCCATGATGCCAGATGAAGAGAACAAGTTTCTTTGTCTCAAATTTTCAGTTGTTTCAGTAGAAAGCTTAACTGTTTTTTTCATTGACATAATTTGTTGTTAGAATTGGCCTCGTTAGATAAATTTGCAAAGATGAGCAAATAGTCCAGATTTTATCAGCAGGCGGAATTTTGTCTAGTGCATGGATGGTGATATTCCAGTAGTAAATAGTCAATAGGTTTACACTTTACATTGAGGTAAACAAAAAAGGGGTCTATTTTGCCCATGATTCTAGTGCACAAAAGCCCAGGTAGATTTTTTCAGAGAACGGTCATTCGAAGCACTATAATAATTCAACTTGTTCCAAGCAGGGCGTGTGGTCACATTGTTGGGTGTGAAATAAAAACAAAAACTATCAGATCAGCCACAGCATCGCTGCAGATCGAGATCCCCTATTATAAAGACCTATTATTAAAATACTGTTATTCTTGTATCCACACCACACAATCAATGACATAATCTAACCAGTGAACCTAAGAAATTTTAAGACGTCCTTTCCCCGTTTTGGTTTACGAAGGAAAATTCACTTGAAATGACAATTCAACAATTACAATAAATAAGCCATAGATACACACCACGTTTCTCTAAAAACAACAACAATAAATAGAACAGTTTTTGACTGGCAACTCTGCAGCCAGTATTTTTTTGAGCTTTTCCACTAGATTTTTTTCTTCAGTTTTGGACAGGAGTGAAAGGTGCATTTGTGTACAATTTGTCTTGTTCGCAGCTGCATAACTAGTAACAACTAAAATGTGTCCTATTGACAATTTATTCCATACTGCTCATGTTTGCTGATTGGCAGTTTAAGCCAACCCATTTAACTGCTACGTTTTATGCTGGCTCCACCGTAAATGCTCCATGAAAATTGAAACATTGGCTTTGCCGCGCCTACCAGCCTGCGCAATGATCACCACGCTTATGGATGGGGACTCTTCAGTAAATGATCAAATCAGTTTTGCTCACTTGATCACAGTGTGCAAGGCCTTCTTCATATTTGCACCAACGGTTATCTACACAAAATAAAATGTCTATGTACTACGTTTGTCACATTTTATTTCTATCTTTGTTTAAAATTGTGCAGCTCTGTTTGCCGTTGGATGGTTTTAAAGCAGTCACTGACCAATCGTAAGTAACAGCCAATTGCAAATGGTTTTCAAACAAAGGTAAACAGCTTAAGTTAATAGAATTTGAGCAAAAAAGCAATCGCCCGCTTTCCTTATGACCCTGTGCAAACAAACCATTGACTGCCTTTTTGTTGGCGTGACAATTCATTTAACCTGGGATTCATGTTCCCCTGTTGGCAATAACGTTTTCCAGTTCATGTTCATGTGTACAATGAAGTTTTAAAGCACTGAAGGAAGAACATGATTACACATTTGACATGCCTGTTGCTGAGCAAGTAAGAGGTTTTCACAAGTTTGGCAACAAGCCTCCCCTATCTCACATAAAATAATAGTGCATTAAATCATGATACGGTCTGGTTGTTTCAGAGCTTTACTGCTCTCTTTAGACATGCAGTTAAATATTGTAGACTGTGAGTCTAATACTAGTCTACTATTTCACAACATATAAAATTGTTACAGCTACAGAAGCCATTAGCTCAATAACTTTTTGCAAGGTGTAGATTAGCTACCTGTGCTCAGAACTAGCATTGGGCTTTATGCGTTACACAGTACAGTGCATGTGTGTTTAATCACTGAAAATTTGAATAATGTAACTATATGACAAGAAGGCTCTTGTCTGTTACAATGAACACAATACCACTTCTTTCATGAATAAAACATTTAAAATATCATTAACTTAATTTTTGTTCAATAAAAAATATTGAATACATGTACATGATAAAACATTTTTTTTTTTTTTTACTCTTTCAGAATGTATTTCTGTTGAACCTGCAGACACAAGTTACCTTAGAAAATCATCTTTCATGTAGAAACCTGCTACGTTTTACATTTTTTTAATGTCCATTGCTAAATTTTAAGGAAGCATCATTAACTATGTTTATGGCGGCTAACTCTCTGCACCCACCTGTCCTCAAGAACACCAGATTTACCTTTTATCCTCCAGATTTGAGTTAATTTCATTCTCAGTGCTTACAGGCACTTCATCAGTTACCACTGGAATGTAACAGGTCAGTAAATAAAGCCATGCAAAATACCTTGAGACACTAAACATTAACTGCACCCTTTCACAAGTGGATTCAATGTGAGATGCATGTAATTTAATCAGTCAGGATACTGTGTCCATTAAATGTTTATAATTCACATGAACATAAGATGGAAACCTCATGTATAATTGATTACTTTAAGAGTGAAGTCCTCAGAGTTTATCACATGGGAGACCAAATTACATTTACTAATAATAAAATATTGTTACAGTGACGTTGGGGAAACGTCATGTTTGATGTACATGTTTGATGTAACGCCTTGTCTATGTTCTGTAAAACATTACAGTGATACACAATTCCCCAGAATCAATGGTTGATCCGAGAGTAATTTATGATAGCCCTTATTATAAAAGCTTGTTAGTTTTAAATCTGAGGGGTAAAAACATATACATACATCATTAACACCTCATAATTATTAATTTATTTCAAGTGAGCCATTTTCAGTGAATATATTTTTATGCAAGGATGATCATTTACAAGGATTATTATTTTTGTGTGTGCGTGTGCACGTGTGTGTGTGTGTGTGTGTGTGAGAGAGAGTTAAAGTCGTGTGTTAAAGTGTTCATATTTTTTATACCCTGAAGCCCTCAGGAGCTTTATACCTTCCAGGCCAAGTCTATAGAGGACCAGGTACTCCACTGACATTTACTTGCAGATTTTCTGCTGTGAAATAAATTGTGCACAGGCTCCTCTCCACCTGTCGGAGTAAAAAGCACACACCGCCAAGTGTAACACTCAGGGGTCTCCGCCCCTGCCAGTAAACACTGTTTAAGAATTCAGCTGCCATTAACACTTTCACATCTGTCCGTTTAACAGATGATTGGGCCGAGGCTCTCCTGGCTCTTGCATTTGTCAGGTGTGTCATGAAACAAGAGCCACTCTTAAAAGGATGTAGATTACACAAGTCCGTTTTTTTCGTCCTCAAACGATAGCTAGAAAGTATATTTCACGAAACACATACAGATTAGCACATTACGCTACATTATTAGTTCAACGCTTTATTTTATCATTTTACACAGTCATTGACAAATCGTCTGCAGTTCAGGAGGCTGCGTTGCACATTTTATCATTATAATTTATTCAGTGTGTCTCAACACATTCAGCAGGACAAATCTTTCTCCTAACACAAAATAATGAACCAAACACAAATGGCACATAACTAAGTAATCACTCCAGTGACATGAATTATAACAGTCATATGAATTATAAAACATAGATAAACATGGGCAGATACCCTGAGGGAGATGTAATTTGCTTTCATCATTGCTGTTGAAATGAGTTTGACCCGCAGCTTTATATTGTTGAGCATAATTAACAAAATAAAGCATGTATTCAAATTTATTTGCAACTATCTGCCATATCCTAGTCACATTCATTTAGTAAAATTTGTTGTTTTTATTCCAAAAATGTATTATTTGGAAATGTGACTTTTTGTCAAAGCTGACGCATTTAAGCAGAGTTAGTTTGGTAGTGTGCAAAAAAAACAAATAAACTACAAGCTAACTGATGACCAGCCATCCCATTGTTATAAATAAAGATGGCAGGTAGAGTAATTTCTAGAGAGAAAATCCTCTCACTGTTCATATATATTTATATATCCCTAAGCACATAAATATTTTTACAGTGGACAGCAAGATCAAAAACACTGCAAGCACAGAGAGTTCAGGACGCCCATTGCATATCCCAGCGACAGCCAGCTGGCAGGAAAGTTAGTGGTCACGGGGCTTTCGCCCGTCCCGTCTACTCATTCAAGATCCAACACATTTCCAGACCTGACTGCAGTTTGGAAAACGTCCAGGAACATCTCACTGCACTGGAGGAGTTGTCAATCTGCCCCCTTAATGAACAATGCCCTATTTATAACAACAACAACAAAATGAAATAGAGGCTGCCAGTTTGCCGTGGACATTTCCAAAACCATGGACCCAGTTTTGGGGGAAAATGAATGGATGAAGGGAAATCTGAGTTTTGCACATTTCAATAATATGTATAATGCCGTTTCCTAAGAAGGGGTTTGGATAAATGTTTTCAAAAATGTCCCGCCTCTGCACTGAACTCTATAGACTAACATGTATTTGGTGAATTATAATATAAGGAAGACTTAGAAACAAAATGTGAGGAACCATGGAACAAGTCTGAAAGGTGGAGGAACAAACATTGTTAATAACCTAATAATAGCCGCCTTCAAGTGTTTGCCTGATCCAAGGATTGTCTGCAGAACGGATTAACCAAATGTGCTGCAAATGACTGCCTGACAGGATCTGAGACTGAAGTGCAGGTTGTTTTTCAACATCCGTAGTTTCTTTCTTTTCTATTCTGATCAATGCACAAGAATTGCACGCTCTTGAATAGTCACTGGCTCTTTTAATTGTTGCATTTTGGATTTTGTGCATTTGTGTGTAGGAAGTCAGACACTGATGGGGTGGAAGACCTTCCCATTAACTGCTCGCTGTAAAAAAAAAAGCAAAACAAAAAAAACAAAACAATTCAAGTGTTTAATGCTGTTGTCTTTCTAAACAGGGTTTTGATAAATAAAAAAAAGAAGTGTTTTAGATCCTTTAAATTCCATTTGTGTTTTACGAAAACACCGTTTTATGTAAACATTTTGGTTTTTAAACAATATAAGCTGAACACAGATTCATCAATACCAAAATGCGTTCAAAGTCTTGCAGTCTTGTGTTTTTTTTAGTTTTTTTTAGTGTGTGTCTGGAAATAGGGTCAGCACCAGAAACTTTAACAGAGGAGTACTGTGAAGGACACTCTGCACTGGATACAGATTAGAACCTTCCGGCATCTTTTTTTTACAGCCCATAAAGCTACGTCTTCTCTGTCGAAAACATGCAAAACAGCTTGCTTGATTAATACTCTCATCGCAGTACATTCAAATTTGATGACATTAAGCGAGCAGAGATTTCCAATAAAGTATGTTCACAATTCACAATCACATTTTAATGCATGCAAATTGGTTAATGTCTATCTACTAACCTGATGCTCGGAGATTTGGGCATTTTAAATATTGAGATTTTTGGGGTTAATGAGAATTAATACACTAACATGGGCATTCCCGTGAGTGCTCAAAAGAGTGAGTGGAATAATGCAAATACATTACTTTTAGAGTTCTAATGTGATTTTACCGAGGTTGGACGACGTTGTGGTGTTAAGTTTATTGCTCGTGTAATTTAATACCTGGGTGGAGTATGTTTTTTATCTTTTTCAGTCAATGCAGTCAAGTCATGTAAGCTGTCATTGTACCAAGAAGGGAACTAATGACTCTCAACAACTTTGCGTCGTGAACTTTCAACTGTCAAAGCAATCTCAGATCCGTGTGTCCCTTTACATTTTGCACTTTTTCTAGCCACATTAATACAATGCTTCGATTTGCTAGTTTGCCGAACAATTCAAGCCTGTGGGGATAAAATTTCCTTTTGCACTGACGAAACATTTACTGTGCTGGTCGCATTTCCAAATGCAAACATCACGCAAACATTACATTTTTAAAAAGAAAACCACTTAAAAAAAATATTGTTTGCCCGCTGTTTCTCACACTTCATTATTTTGAAGAAGCTCAATTGTACTTAAGTTATGTTAATATTAAAAGTGCAGTAATTGTACCGAGCCACACTGTACAGAACTTTTTTGAGTACAATAAAATGACTGGATGACAAAGTTCAGTCGAACACTGTTGACATTTAAATGTATAAAGAAGTCAAACGGTTACTAACTCTCATTCACAGGGTATGATTACCCCCTCAGGGCCTCCATAATAAGTTACAAACCCCAATGCAGCAACACGTAAAGCATGCCCAAGTCTCCTATAGGCCTCTTTAAACAACCTTCCAAACACATCATTGTGAAATTGCAAATCTAGAATTTGGGTAAATCTTAGATTAGAAGAACCCAGAAAAAAAAAGAAAACACCGACACATTGGTACGCTATTTCATGTCACGCGTCAAGTAAATAAACCGATTTTTGAGTGCACCCATGAAGAATACAGTCAATCTATACTTTCAACCGATGGACTACACCATGATTAGCTGACGATTCTGAAATGGATCTGAGATGGATACAAAGTCAGCGCTTCTCCAGAATAAACTATTCTGGTTTCATAGTGGAAATTAGCAGAGATGTTTGGCCTAAAGACATTCATACTCGAAACAATGCATACATACAGCAGTTTTGAGTTAGCTGGTTGATGAAACGAAGTGTCATTATTATATCCCATCTGCTGGGAGATTTTACCATCCGAGTGTGAAAAGTCAAAATAGCAGGAACAAATTACTTCCTGTTGCTTAAGGCTACATTTGTCACGTTCTCAGTGATCTGGAATTGTGTGTTCAACTTGCTAGGCCTCTAGGCAAACTACAGGCACTTCTAATCTGTGTGTCACACTCAATGGAAATCCAGTATCACCCCTGTAGCATGCTGGGGAGTGCCTTGTCCAGGATCAGCCAGAGACAGGGAGGCGGATAGAGGAATTAGGACTTTTATCCGATATAATGACAAAAACACAATACAAATGGGAAAACTTAGTAAATATGGGAAATTGTAATAAAAGCTCTCGCCAAGTAAATACACGATTAAACTTTTAACCAAATCCAGCAAGCGAATACCACAAACAAAAGGCCCTGAACTAACCCCGCCAACACTGCTGGCTCATTTTAAACATTTCCAGCTCCTGAGTGTGGTCCCGTTAAAACAACCACAGTCAGCTGCACAATGAGGTCCTGGCTATGGGTGTGTCTCCACAACGTTCCTGTCCATTAGGGAGGACCTAGGTGTGTCCCTAGGGCTTTTAGGGCGTGGCTCCAGGCTGTCTGCCTCAACCCACAACAACTATTTCCATATTGTACAGTTGTATTTTTTGTTTTTGTTTTTTGTATTATTGTAAATAATATATTTTGTCATTTTATCGTTTGAAAGATTTTGAAATATATCTCATTACCCAAATGTATATTTGAAGTAAATTGACATATTTTAATTATATTGTAATTGTTAACTTTGTTTATTCTTGGATGTGGTTATTCTTTGATGCAATGCTTTTGAACTGATTGAACAAGTTGAAATGAAAAGAAAAAGGCAATTGCTAAAAGCAAAACATTTTCTTTACTTCTCATTTACAGTCTTTTACTTTGGAAAAAGTATTTTATCTTGCAATGAAGATGGAACCATTTTTCAACGTTTTAGTACCGTCTTTCGATTTTGCTGACCACTCACTCTTTACGACACCAGATTGTTTGAAACGGACTGGATGGGTCCTAGTCTTACAGGGCGTCGTCTCAGAGTACACGTCGATGTGACAACGTTGAGGGGCGAGGCTAAGGTGTGCTTTGCCCTGTGTGTAAAAGTCTGAAAAATACGGACGATGGTGAGGACTGACACAGAGAACTCCGCATGTTGGTCTCTAGGTAGGTGTAGGTGATCTAAATGTAGGTGATTGGTGATTTTGTGAAATGTGCTACTCAGCCACAGAAATGTTTTGCTCATCCCAGATATAACTATAAATAGTTTGATCACACCCAATGTGTGGAAAATCCACAGAGAAGCAATGGGTTATAGGCAGTGAATTAAATGAAGGCTGTAGGAAATTAGCTCATAAAGTACTTAAAATACAAAAGCAAACAGGGAAATGGTTAACGCAGGGATTAGCTATACTGTAGTAAATTGCTGCATATAACCAGACAATGAAAAATTGGCACTGAATAGAAGCATTATACAGCTGGTCTATCCAGTGGTTAAAATAAAGTCAGTTTAACATATTTTTAAACATAGTGGGAAGCTCTAGTTACAATACACAGGTCCATGAAATTCGTCCAATGTTAATTCAATTGGTCCCCTCACTATATTGTCCTCTGGACAATTGGTCCTGACGACAATCCATCCCTGTGACAATTTGCCCCTACATCTTTTGGGGACCATCATAGGTTCTTTAAATAAACACTTGAGTGAATTAAGCTATTGTAGAATCATAGAACATACATATATTGTATGCTGATGGTAATGCATGCTCTTACAGGACTAAAATTGTAGAGCTGATGGCAGTGTTATGTCCTTAAAGACATTGCTTGTAGCTGGTGGCAGTGTTCTGTCCTTGCAGACATTCCTTGTAGCTGGTGGCAGTGTTCTGTCCTTAATGACATTGCTTGTAGCTGGTGGCAGTGCTCTGTCCTTGCAGACATTCCTTGTAGCTGGTGGCAGTGTTCTGTCCTTACAGACATTCCATGTAGCTGGTGCCAGTGTTCTGTCCTTGCAGACATTCCTTGTAGCTGGTGGCAGTGTTCTGTCTTTGCAGACATTACTTGTAGCTGGTGGCAGTGTTCTGTCCTTGGAGACATTCCTTGTAGCTGGTGGCAGTGTTCTGTCCTTACAGACATTCCTTGTAGCTGGTGGCAGTGTTCTGTCCTTGGAGACATTCCTTGTAGCTGGTGCCAGTGTTCTGTCCTTACAGACATTCCTTGTAGCTGGTGCCAGTGTTCTGTCCTTACAGACATTCCTTGTAGCTGGTGGCAGTGTTCTGTCCTTACAGACATTCCTTGTAGCTGGTGGCAGTGTTCTGTCCTTA
>JAOVYW010073628.1:0-19682 GCA_025775045.1 Hiodon tergisus
TACAGGGCTGATGTGTTTGGCAGCATTGAGAAACAGGATGTCCCTAACAGGAATACAAAACAAGTCAAAACAGAGTGTTTCGAATCCCACCCCCAGTGTTCACAAAAAGCGCTCAGTGGAAGTGGTTATCTCACCATCACACTGCCTGGTTTGCACTAAGGAGGGGCAGGGAGGGAGGTTTAGTTGGTTTCAGGGTCAGTAGCATGAAGCTGGCACTGATTACAGCATTGATTTTGGACTCTACCCCCTCCTTTACCTGCAGACCATGAAAGAGATAATCTGGGAAGTACTATTTCTTTGTAGAACAAAACCATTATGTGGTTATACCTCCTTATCCTACAGATATCGTGATATTGGCTGAACTTGTTCTTGCTTTGAACTGTTTTACTTTTAATTGCACCCAAATAAAGGGTATCAGTATGGGCAGTGCACCAATATGTGTCCATCATATGCCTGTCTATTTGTTGGTTTAATTGAGAAGCTGTTTTTGCAAAAACGTTTTTTCTCCGATACATTGGTGTTACATTTTCTGAATTACCACATGCCCTCAGTGAGATCTAAGCAAACTTATTTATTGATTTTACAATTTGCATGCAGTTATTTACTGTTTATCTTGTAAAAGATGCTATCAGTTATATATTGGGGAAACCAAAAGAGATTTGGGAGAGTGTTGTGTGGAGAATCCGTATGAACAATTCAAAAGTTCTGAGAAGCCAGACATTTTAATAGTGATGGTCATACTATTGCATTAGTAGCTGTTATAAGCAGCCGGGCTGTGCCACATTTTCACAATAAAGACAAATAACC
Organism: Hiodon tergisus; assembly: GCA_025775045.1. Lineage (NCBI taxonomy): Eukaryota > Metazoa > Chordata > Actinopteri > Hiodontiformes > Hiodontidae > Hiodon > Hiodon tergisus. The sequence goes on from JAOVYW010073628.1 coordinate 808, forward strand.
CTGCGTCCAGTTGTTTTAGCCCTTCTAATTTACGTACTGGTGCATCACAGGGAATGATATGGTGAAATAATTTACCCCTGCACCTCAGTTCTCTGGACCAGTGTGGCGTTGACTTGTTGATGATTTGGCATTTAAGTTGGGACCAAATCAAAACTTTGATCTTAATTAATAAAATGGACTTTACAGAATTCTCATTAGAAGTATTTTATTCCTTCTCACAAAAAGAAAAAAGCTATTCAACGCAGTTACGTGTAATGCAGTTAAGTGTAATTAGCGGGATGCCAAAGTTGTGTCCAGCCATTAGTGAAATAAAATTTAAAAGTGTAAATGTTATGGACAAACAACAGGAAGCAGGTTCTCTCTAGAAATACCATAATAATAAAAACAAAGAAAGTACCTTTATGGAGTTTATTGCAAAATTCTCTTATATCAGTGCTCTTTTCTCTTTAAACCATGCAATTCAGCCTGCCCTTGCATTGGAGTAACTTCCTACCAAGTATGAAATGACACCTTAACAATCTGTTTTCTGGAACACTAAAATCTTTACTGTTCACAGCCTGTCTTTGGCGCACCTTCAGACCGTTTTTGTTTTCCACCCAGAAGCCAAAACAGACAAATGGCTTAAATTGCATCGGTGCAGTAAGAAATAAGCTGGACTCTGTTTTATGGGCCGAATCAAATAATTATATTGGCTGTACTTGAGACGCTGAAAAGTTTTCTTTACTACAAGTCTGCTATTTTCAGCTAAAATATACAGTACACCAAAAATGCAGAGTAAATCTGTATTCCAGAGTGATACAAAAGAAACAGGGACTCAGTGTTTGACCCTAACACACCAGCAGTCAATGACTACCTGTGGCAATCATCGGTGCTTTCCAAACAGCCATTACGAATTACAATTACCAAGAAACTATGCAGATTACATCAAATTTGCACATTAGTGGGGAAAAAGGTTTTAAAAAAAGGTTTTCATTCATTGCAAAAAAAAAGGACATTTTTCAGTGTTACACTGAAAATCTAAACAACCTGCTAATCACATTTAATAAAATTCCATTTAATTGTGTTTTGTATTTTTGATAAGTATCACATTTCTTTCACTCAAAAGAAGAAATCTGTATTGTATTGTGTATAGAAAGATCTCTGCCAAAGCTTTGATTTGGCCCCAGCCTTAATGACATTAGGACCTGCAAATATCAGGACATTTACTGAAAAGTTGTTTCAAGACCAAGCTATGTGCACAAAAAGCATGAGCGATAAACCAATTTTATATTCACAAAAACAGATAGTTCTTTACATGACAAACTTACATTTACAAATTTACAAACTTGCCCTGGTCCATTGTACCTAAATCCTGAACCGCTATATGCACTTTTTGATACCAATGGAAATATTGCCCAGGAGTAAATTTGCATCCTTAAACATGACCAGATGCTGAATGAAAACGGTGAAGTGAGGTTGCACGCCAACATGCAGAAAGAGTTATTACTTGCGTTTAAAATGCTGGAAATACAGTGACTTTAAAACACCTCAGTCTTAACGGTTGTAAATGCCACACTTCATTTTGATGCTCCCTTATTAATTCAGATATTAATGGATGGTCTCCTTTTAGCTACTTAAGCATGACCATGTGTGAGCCGCGGTTAGCACAGTGAGTGAGCATGGCGGCGTAAGGCTATTTACCACAGAAAACACATTTCTGGTGCTTCGATCATTTAATGCACTTTTATCGAATACTGTGGTTTTTTTAATTCACACAGTGTTTTAATCTCTCTCTCGTCTTCTGATCTAATCTGGACCGAGAAACTGCAATTACACTTTATAATGTTAATGGCTGTATTCCTTCATTAAATAGGCTTCTTCATTAGCATCTCCATCTGGCTACTGATTTACCCCATCCCCCTCAGTTCCAAAAGAGAGTTGGCTTGGATATATGCAGAGCCACTGGTCATGAGCCCAAGACGAGGAGACTGAAAAGAACTGTTTGAACTGGAATTGGTATCTTTATCCAATTAACTCAGGTAGCATTACATTGAGAATTATAGTAATTTAGTCACCAATGTCCAGATTCCAATTCATCCCCTTAAGAGTCCCCTGAAAACACCTTCGGCTAGGCTGACATCCCATTGGACATCAATCACAATGGTTATCAGTTCAGATATAGTATCAAAATTTCCCCTCCACAATGAACAATTCTCGTCTGGTGCATTTAATTATATATACAAACTTATGTGAATGTTTCTTATGCGAATATGTGCTGTCTTTCATACGGTAGAAGCATGAGTACTACCCTAGAGGCAATTACTTTTGCTATATACTGAAATCTCACTTTTTTTGGAAACCTATACATGCATGCTTGGTAAAACCAGACGTTAATCTGGCCTGCCTTTGCAGTTATGACCGTCACAATTGTCACTCTAGAATTATTTTAATTCCGGAGCCGTAACCTATGCTGTAGATCACTCAACAACAGACGCCATGCCTGGCACTGCTCTGTTAACCTCTGGGGCACACTGTTATACTGCCAACCCCTGGGACTCAATGTTACTCTCGTCCGAGGTATTCACTGTCATGGGTACCCTAAGGTGGTGGGGAAATCGTCCTTCCCTTAACACAGACCTGTTATCATAAACACGCACTCCTGCTGTTTTTGGCCACTTGTTCCATGTGCATTCCTTCACAGTCTTAGGCCTGTAAGAGCACCTTCAGTCAAACAGGCAGGCTGGTGTGGAGTCTGGCCGACGGAGGCCAAGGAAAAGTTCATTTCAGGGTCCACGGTCCTCCGTGGGCAGCTATTCGTAAGAACCTCACTCAAAACATAGTTGCATTCTTCAAAAGACTACCGGTTTTGCCCAGATTTGGCATTCCAATGCTTTAATGCATTTCGTTTTTTTTATCCACTTTTGATCCACAGGTGTTTCATCTTTATGATCTGTAGAAATATATGAATCGACTTTCTTTTTAAGGTTAGGTTGACTTCCTGCTTTTCTTGGCCAATAGTCAATGTCAGCTGTGATTTGGTAGATATTTAAAGGTGCCTCAATGTATTTATTTAAAACTGTATGAAACTTCTTGCCGTTTCTCTTCCTAAATAGCCTTTACTCTTCAGGAAGCAAGGTTTTGAAAATTTCATATAATATCCATCAACGTGTTCTTAATTCACTACAACGAGACAAAAGTTCTCAACATGATTAGCGGGTTCGACAAAACACCAACTGAAAGGCAGATATACTAGCAGATTTTCATTCCACAGAATGCTTTCTAAAACTATATAAACTGTAATTTCTAATCGCAAAAGCTTTGACATTACTCAGTGATCCATAAATCATTTCCTGTTTAACCTTTTGCACTTTCATTCAGAAAAAGAACTCTTATTTTATTCCTTATATATGGTAATGAATGTTATCTTTCTCTTTTTGCTGACTGCATGACTCTTAGTGAATGAAGCCCCCCAAATGAAAATTGATAATGTGGGAATGAATCTGATGGAGAACCTCTCCTTGATTTATTATTCCAGGGGCCTCAGATGGCAGAAGGTGGCGATATATGATGTGTGCATCAATTTGAAGTTCCCAATGAAGAATGTACTCCGAGCCAAGGGCTTCACTGTCACCCAAGATTCACTCAGGTTAAATTTCAATCTCTCCAGGTCTGCTTTCACCATCCTCTCCTTGCAGAGCGCAGGAAAAGCAGGCCCTCTTTCTGACAAATAAGGATTTTCCACATAAATGGAAACATAGTTTTCAAACATTAACAGAATAAAACTGTAGACATTTGAAAAAGCCAGCTAATAACAGGCGTTGATGAGACTGTGTGCACTATTTGGCACTGAACTCTACAAACATGAACATAATATTGGCATCCATGTTCAATATGCTCATATGTAAGACGCATGACCTCACTGCACCCTCTCACACTCCCCAAGCACCTGTTCCCTGACAAGTGCTGGCACATCTAACTATGCACCAAAGCAGGCAGAGTTTCATTTCAAAAAGCTGTTGACATGAAGTGAAATTGTGTATGCAACTAAAGGACTGTCTTATTTACTGTTCTGAAAAATCTTTACAAGATGCAAACAGCACTCAGATTAGCAAGTCAATAAATTAAAGAATGGTGGATTTTTTTGTTCTTTGAAAAAGATTTAGAATTTAAGTTAATTAAAGAATGATAAGGTAAAGTAAATGTTTTTAAATAGCTAGTTACATTTTAAGATTTTAATCTTTTCCTTAATCCTTTCCTTAAATTTTTAAAGACAAAAAAAATTGGCATCTGTGTCACGCAGACCTTGTTGCTTAAAAATAATAATATACTAGTCGCGACTGCATCCAGCCAATCGCTTCTCCTTCGTTTCCTTTCCCTTACTGGAACGTAATTATTTTTGGTGTTAGCGAAACAAGTGCCGTATTAACTGTTCATTGCTGACATCTTGTGGCGTTTTAATAAATTACATGCAAAACCGTAATCATAACCGCAGCACATTTACCATTAGTTAAATATGTGTATTGTTTCCTTTGTTTCAGGACAAATTAGTGAAGTACTAACTACCGATTTATTAGAGATAAAAATTTTATATTTTATGCCTTGTGATCTTAAAATCTGCTTTTGGAAATAATTTTAAAAACATTTAAAAACATCTTTAATTGCACATAATTTTAACATATTTGGGTATTTCTATGACTAATTATTATTTTAAATTATTTCAGAATTTGAGCGTCGCATTTAATCTCGGCCAATTCAAACGAGTTCGTTTTACAGACAAACCTATACGTATTTTAACATTTACTATACTTAGTTGCAAAGTACCACTTTTCAGTCCATTTTTGGGGGGGAAATAGATGCAGAAAGCGTAAATGACTTACAAAAGAAGAAAAAATTGAAAACAAAGAAATGCTAACAAAGAAAAACACAAACAAACAAACAGAACCAAACTTAAAACCTGACCACAAGGGTAACCCTTGTTGTTAAAAAAATCAGATCAAAATAGACTTCACACCGGTACAGTCCGGGATCAATACCTCACAGTCTCTGTTGAACGACTTTTCACTGCTGAAAAGTTCGGTAAACTCAGCTAGGGCGGTGAGAAATTGAAGGGGGAGTCCTTTAACGGAATTATATCTGCCGAAGGTTTTTGTTTTCCAGCCTTAGGGACATTGGCAGTTTCCCTTCATTTCTGAGGGTGTTCTATCCTTGCATAATAAAACACTTAACCAACCAGAGCTTGAACGATATTTGTCATATAGCAAAAGCGAGACCGAGAAACCTCCAGTAGGCTATATCATGTAGCTTGAATCCGAAATGTCCTGGCATACAGGAGGATATGGGAGACGACCTTATTTCGTAGTGTTGCGTTTTAAATGTACCTAGTTTAAGACCACGGCATTTAGGGGCTGCACAGCTGCTGTACTGCCGAGGTTTCCCGCTTCCCCGCTCCATCTAATTCAAAGCCACACTGCACTGGTCCAGGTAATAAATAAGGGTCTCCGGGATCGCGTGTAATTCACTCTGAATGATAGCTTTAATGAAGAAGGCCCTCTTAACTTGCGTGATATTAAACGTGCAGTATATACGCCCATTCTTTCGTTTTCTAAACGTGACGTGGTTCGAGTTACCTCTCAGTTATGTTTCATTTTCATTACACCTCACCTTAATGGTGAGTGTAATAAAATCCAGTTGGCTGTATATAATCAGAGGTAGGCTGGGTAGGCAAATGTTTGGTAATAGAAATACACAAAAATTCTCCCCGAGTATGTTCAAAAGACGCAGCAATTTTATTGAACTTGAATGCAGAAGTGCTCAGCGCACTCCTTTGTATAGATAATATTTACCGTCTTGTTCCCACATGCTCATTGTGATACAGTTTGATAAACGATAAGACTGCTAAATTGCCTATTTATATTGGGGTGTGAGAATAGCTAGTGCCAATACACAAACACACACACACACACACTCAAAACTGGCAGGATATGTCATTGTTAATCCATCACCAGTAAAATGGTCGCTCTTGAAATTTACATAGGGGTCATTTGCTCATTACATAATGCTTTTAGGGGGAGGCAGGAGGGCTTGAGTCTGTGTGACACAATGTGACAGGGAGGGGTTGTCTGACAATATTTTACGCTATGTATGAATTTAAAACTCGGCCAAATCATTAGCGTTACTAGCAACCGCCAGATGGCCCTCCGTATCTAGCTTCAACCAACATGCATGGCGTTTCTGCTTGGGCCCGTAATCCAACCCAAAATAAATAGTCTAATTCTGGGTGTACAAAACTGGAAGTATTACACATGCTTCAAGTTCTTGGCAGAAACAGTGATGGAAGTTCTTAGAAAAGAACTGCTCAGAGAATAGAAGAAACACCTTTTTGCTTTTTTCAGTGGAATATGTCTACCATTTTTAGCTGACCCATTACTTGTTCATTTAATACACAGTCATTAGGTCACTAATGGGGAAGCTCTTCACAGATCTCAAGTTACATAGTTCATGTATATATCTCCTTCCTTTGTGTGACGTCATTCTTTGATTAACTCTGAGCTCGGATTGGGCCTGACTTATCAGTATTGTGTTTGTCTTGTTGCTTTTATTTAGAAAAATAGGTAAGACCACCAAAAACAGATTAAACACCTGTGAGTGACATCACTTTATTTCCCAAAAACCATGAAAGTTATCATACAGTTTAGATTTTCTATAGATAGTTCCTAATCGTTGCAGACGGCAAGGCAGAATAATGACATAATCAACATCTCACCCATTTCTGCACAGCTAAAACATCTCCCTCGTTCAGCCCCCTGAGTTAAATATGGAATAATTGAAGTCTTCCTTCACTCCAGGCACCACAGATGTCCTTAGCGGGGCAATTTGGCTTCCAGGATTGATGGGTGTTCAAAGGCTAAAGATGGGTGTAATGTACCCAATAGGTATTTATGGGTATTAATGTCATTTATACTTGTGCAAAGTGTTTAGGTGTTACACTAATAGATCAACAGGCTCTTTGTCTTTGAGTAGCGCAAAATATCTTCAAAAGGAACACTGAAGGAAATATTTACCATAAAAGGTAAGGTCTAAGGACATTGCAAGTGACCTAACAGCTGAAACCAAATTACCATACCATACCATAAAATACCAAAGACAAAACTGTCAAGAAAAATCACATCTATCAAGTCAGACCTTCAGTGCAGTTTAATAATCATCATATTTCAAGCCCACACAATCAAAGGCCCACAAACACATTTTGCAACTACAATTGCATTTTCTTTAATTAAAAGGTTGTTTTTTTCTCTCTCTGCACAATAGTTTATCCTAAGATTCAGTTGGCTGATGAGGCCTTTATGACTTTCCTCCCTTTCCTCATTAGCTCTCACTTCCGTGTCAGACCTCAGTTATATTCAGGGACATGCCATTTAAGTAAACCTCTCTCTCTTTCTCTGAAAGACATTAACAGTGCTACAGTGTGTGTGAATAACCGCTTGTCCAACTAACATTTGAGCCTGACTTTTTTTCTCAATGATTAAAGTTAAAGTTATGATTAAAGTTATTAGACCTTTCTTAACCCACTTTAAATTTTCAACCACAAATGTTTTTTTCAAGGGTGGTCAAACACTTATTTTGTATGACCTGCATTGAATCTGATCTCCAAAGGATGAATTTCAAGTTTGGAGTCATAGACGTGTCCACCATTTACCCCTCCCCCATCTCCCATCTCCTCTTCATCACTATGCTGTTCTGCGACTTGGCAACTCAGAAGGTGTTTTTTAGAAAATTTAGACAGAATGGATTAGTTCACACCTTTCTCACACTCCGCAAGCTTCCAAAGAGAGCTAGCCATCTTACTTACTCTATGTCAAGGTCCCTGCCTTCAGGACCAGAATCGGTTACCCCTGCTCAGTGTTATTAATTCACCAGGAGAACTGCACAACTGGGGGGAGAGGGTTACGCACAGAAGAACCAGAGGCTCTGGAGCGCTGGAAGAGCCCTTTTTATTTCACTTCATGAGGTCAAAGTGGACAGCAATAAGAGATTAAAAGGCTATATACGGCACTTGTGTTTAGGTTTGAAATTTCTGTAAGCACACAAATGTTTACACTCTTGAGCCAAGCGCGATCATCAAGGCTATTGTTTTTTTTACTTAATCACAAGGTATTTAATTTCCGTCCCATGCAATTCTGCCATTGCACTTGTGAGTTAGTCTTGTTTGCTAGGTGAAGTCACTTGGTAATCCATCATTATTGGTTCCACATTAATTAGCCACATAGACAATATGCCCAAGAATCAATCCCAACCTTTAAATTTCCACACATAGATTTGTGTGGAAAATTCCTTCGTATTCACTCCTTGTCGAGTGGTTTCAGTGATAAATCTAAGTCCACGTTTACTGTAACCAGGGTCACAAACTGACAGACCAGAGTACCCAAAAGACAGATTTCGTACACTGGATTTTATTTACAATAACTGATGTTGCAAATAAGAAATAGCTGGTGATACTTTATTCACTTTTTGAAGCCCTGTCCACTGAGTAAATTAAACTGCTTATGGTTATTAGATAAGAACCTTTATTTGGCAAGGCATGGAGCCACTGCTAGTCACTAAAGAGGGAAATATCCAGATAGCGAAGAATACACCTGTCATTCAATAGTGTACGCAGGAAAATCTTATGTTGTGGAACAAAATACTACCATCCGTCATCTGGATCATAACTTTCCTTCAATAATCCTTTTTTGTCATATAACTGATTGACAGAGATAGCCCTGTTACTCAACTGAATGCATTCATCCTGTTTTTTAGTGGCAAACGCTTTCCTGTTTAAGCATGCTGAGCAGAGCATCCCTGTCTGACACACGAGATCCATGGGGATGTTATCATTAAAAAAATCAAACTAAGATTCACCAGAGGTTGCAAGACAACCTTGTGTACATCAAAAAAGATGGGGATAAAATATTACAGATGGCAAATGCTGAAGCAATACTTCACACATGACGCATCAGACTTTAAATAACAAACATATTAAATAAATAATACCATCAGTATGAAGAGGGTTAGAGGATTCATTGTTCTAATATTTTTTTTCTCGTGGTCCTTAAAGGCCAATCAACAATTTTCATTCCCTCGTGAAATGGCCTCTGCAACTCATTTGCGGATGAAACGGTCATTATTAGTGGCTATGTAATTTAACAGCAAGGCTAAATTAAATTCATGTCATCCCAAGCCATTGAACCATACACTGATTGTGGTCTGAAGAAATGTCAATGTCTTTTCTGGAACATTTAATCCTTACTGCATCACAGACAGATAGAAAAGCGGCCTGTTGTTACTCTTTAAAGACTATGTTGGCGTTTGATTAATTGTTTTGTTAATCTTCCCTGCTTCTATATCTTATGCCTCTCAAATGATTGTGGTCAACCTTCAGCAGTGCCCATCAGCCCCAATTTAAAATCTACTGCAGAAAAGGAACCCCTCCATCATAAGGGTGTATGAGACACTCTTTTAGCTTAGAGGGCTGTGCAGAAGATGGGCGGTTCAAATGACGTAGCTGGTCACTTCTGAATGTGCATTCCTCCTCAGGAGATACTGAGTTACTTCACCTGCAGTTTCTTCATTCAGAATAAAAACCCTTAAATGCATTGGTTCAGCCTCCATACAACTAAAAAGCAGTTAATCAGCTGCCATCAGTTGCCCACTTTACATCTAGTCATGCACTGTAGCTTTTCTACATAATGTTCATTTGGAGAGCTGGAATTCCACAAACCGTGCAAACAATGCTTGTCCTGACAGTGATGATAATTATTATTCCCCTCTATGTTGGCCTCTTGATTACACAGTTTCGATTAGTTTCTCTATGGCACATGACTGAGCCCTCATTAGGAATTCAGATCTTGGGATACCACTGGTCTACAGTCGTCTATGCATAGCCACCATATAAAGAAGCAGTCATGAGACATTCTGTCTTTGCATCAGACACAGGTGAAGTGTGTGTGTGTTCTGAAAATTAAACAAAAATCAGAATAGAAAGGCACCACAAGCAAATACGAGGTTCTCAAACTGGGGACCGCGGACTGGCCAGGGGGCAGCAAACTAAGTACATTTTATACACTTTTGTCAGTCAGTTTCTCGGTAGGGGTTTAATGTCGCATGTGAAAAAGGATCCGTCAACAAAAAAAGGTTTGAGAACCCCGGTGCTAAATGTCTAAAATATAAAAATGTAATTTTTACACTGCCTCAATTCATGTTTACTAAAAATCGCAATGGAGATTACTGTGATTTAACCAAAGTTTGCAGGTGAATAATCATCAGTGAGAGAGGATAGTAACGTACCACCTAAGTGCACTCGAAAGGACAGTGCCACTCTGGTAGGCTCTATTAGCACATCAACATGTCACATTCCGTACTGGAGTATTCCGTATTCTCACCCAGCCTGTTCTTCCCCATTGTTTTACAAATAGACATAATGATCTGATATTAAGCCATAGATGTTGAAGACTGCGCAAATCTACAATTAAATTGCCTTCGAATATGAGAAATAAGGGGACAAAGGCTAAAATGCATTAATATATTGTTGCGATAATCTTTCGTCAATTAAAAAAATGTTGATTTTGTCAGCATGTAGCCACTGATTGGATATTCTGACAAAATTAGAGATTACCACATCGCCATTTGCGTTTTACAGCGTCCCCGAATGGTGAAAGATCGAACTGACTCGGTAAATTCAGCAATCACCCAAACTAAAAACGGCTTCCCCTTACAGATACCCCCTTAACAAAACTAACCCAGGTATTAGAGAATGGGTCAAAGGTGGGGTTCCGCTCCCTAGTTCATTCTTCTCCTTTTTTTTATTTATTAATTTGGCCTGTCCATTCACATCAGAATAAGTTCACAGAATGCTTTAAACTTGCAGCATTCATCTCGACACAGCATTGTGCGGGTCTGTGTCCATTTAAAAACGCGTCCTTGTTCAGTTAATACTCAGGGTCTGTGAGTCACTTTCTCAGAGCTTGTCTTGTCTTCCACCATCACGCAAGCTGAACTTTCAGTAGCTGTATTCCTGTTTCATTCCTGTGTTTAACCTAGACAGATTTCTTAAGAACAGTTAACCTAACAGATCGAAGACTTCTTCAGACCAGTTTTGCAGGTTGGAGATGGTGGATATGGAACACTCATTTAATTCCCCCTTTTAGTGCTTCAAGCTCCGTGAGCACAATACCAACTTTTCGCCTGACTGGCTCAGTCCCACTCGACATCCCACCACAGTGAAACAAGGGGAGATACAAACCAGTTCTTTTTTTTTTTTTTGTACAAAAATAACCAGTTCATCCCCCAAAAAGAGCTGGTCAAGGAATTTAAGCTGGCATCTCCCTTACCTGATGCGAGAATCAAATCCTTAGATTAGTGGTACTCAACCCTGATGTTTTTGTCTCAAGTTTTTTACACCTCAGAAAGCACCCAATTTATAATTCAAATATAACAATTAAGACGTAAGGGGGAATGAAAATATAAAGACTGGAATATTAAGCATCATACCTGCATAACAAGCCTCCTATTAATCAGAGATGGCTCACAACTCATCAGGTCAGGCTTGAAGGTCTATAAGTTTGATTCTTGCTTAGGATGGGAGAGGATTGAAGCTCTTTGGATACACCAAACTTCCCCCTACTCCTAGGTTTTTTTCCCCCTTCCCCTTTTCTAGGCACAAGTAAAGGACAGCACGTCCACCGCAGATGCTGCTTGTTTTTGGACCTAGTCCTTTGTACTATGTATTCTGCATTTGTGGGTGTCAATGCTTTCTTTCAATGCAATGAATGGGGGTTGCTAGTAAAAAAATTTTTTATCATTGCTTTTGCACAACACATCCTTACAGCATGAACCAGAGCTTGTGCTACTCAAACAAAGCAAAGGGAATCATCAGATCTGGACATGTATCAGAGATTTCCCCCCAGAATATGAAGTATCGTACCTACATAAGATTCCTTATGACTGGGGCTCATTGGTCTGGGTGTATCATTCTCACTTAGGCTGGAACTAAATAATTACTTCTGAAATCTGCTAATCAAATTCAATTTTTTTGTTTCAGTAGAAGAAATAAGATACTTACAAAAAAAGAAAAGAAAATGTTATTAAATGCGATTAAAAGTTTTGATTTGGTCCTAGTCTTAGTTTGAGAGAAAATCCTGCACAAGCCATTTTTTGGTTTCACTAAACTTCATCACCCCCCATAAATGTATTTTTTTTTTGTTAAACATTTTCTTGTGGCATGAAACAAGACAGTAGGTCAGAGAATGGTTTTGGCCACTAACATTTGTCAACATTAACCTACGATGGTGACTAGTTACAGTGCTGATTCAAATTAAGTAATATTAGCCTGATTTAGTATAGCAGTAACATGACGTATAGCAGTAACATGACATCAATTTTAAAAGTTTAAGACTGGAGAAGCAAACACGAGATTTTTAGAAAATTCCTGTTATAATGTCAAAGTGCGGTTTTAGTACCATATCCATACCTCCCCCTAAATACATGATGCACCTAGTATCACGCCGTTGAAATCCATGGAGTTTACTTGAGCAAATACAGCAAGGGAAGCCAGAAACGTCATCAACGGTGGGGGAGAAAAAGTTTTGGTTGTAGAGCCAATGCGATACTTCAGCAATGATCAGAAATCATGGCTTTGAATTTTGACATGTCAATTAAAAGGTAAAAACATATGCAGTACCTGCAATACATATACTACATACACAAAATAAAACATTTAAATAGCACCATAATGCAGCACCACATTACTGGGTTTTTCCTTGAAAAATAGCCTTGGGCTACAAAGTTAAACTACAGAAGTGAAATTTCAGTAAACCCCTGCTAGTGATAGGTAGACAACTAAGGACTTGACAGAAATAAATACTTCTCTAAAATAAGAAGGTTGCCATAATTGCCTAAGGTCTATTCCAAATCAAACTGCAAATTTTTTTGATTCAACTAAAATTCACATTTGATAATTGGGAATTGAGCCACGACTAGATTTAGTGATATCAGCAAGTTTTGCAGCATTATTTGAGATATCGCCAAGAACGGTTCAAGGAGCCAACAATGAGGTTGTCTTTGGGTTTGAAGGCGAAAGAGGGTGCCGGCTGGTATAGGGCTTGGCAAAGGGGCTTGCTGTTCTTCTTGGAAACATTCTTTCCCGGCATATCTTCTGGTGGAGGGTTGTGGACAGGTTTCCATGGAATGGGGTTGCAGAAGCTAGGTGCTGGGTAGGAGCTGTTATAGTAATCTGTAAACAAACACAGTTTCGGGGGGAAATTAAGATAGCATTAACAACTGGTTGTAGCAAAGTTACATTCATTTAGCTGCTACAACAATGGTCACAAATATGTTGCTGTAAGCTTATGGTTGTAGTTGTAGTTCTGGCAGCTAGTTGTGGACTGGGAGGCCCTTCTTGATTTTGACTTCATGAAGGCGATAAGGGTTCCCAATATTTTTGGTAGCGCACATTTCCTATCCAGTACGGTTTAGCAGGTAGAATTAATTCTAACCTCACCAGTATTTTGCCATTTCACCTGCCAAGCGTAAAGCCTAGATTTATTAAATGAATAAAATATTCAATGAGTAAGAGGTTTGCCTGCTACGAGAGACAAATTAAGAAAGGTGTGTTTGTTTATTTTTGATGCGGGTTCTCTTTTTAACAGTTGAATTCTTTTAATTTTGACCTGAATGGACATTTATTGTACATCCCTGTCTGTTTTAAGAGAATAAATAAAAACCGCAGATTCTCTTATACCTCTGTATCGAATGACCAACTGTGTTCACTGGGGTAAGGAATAAATGGTAGAAACTAAAAGCCTACTCTGCCTCTGTTGTCTGTCTTCCAGTGTTTATGGCTAGTAGACCGGTGCAATGGAATGAATGCAGAATTAGTGGCGAGTCGATACGCGATTATACAAGGTATTGCCGATAGGGAAGCTATTTTGATGGGAGGCAATGGCAGCTTAAGAATTCTGATTCTGATATTGGCCCAACGCTATTACCTAGGATTTTTTTTATTAGGTGGTAGACTATTTTTGGAGATATATTTTTTAAAACTATAAGTTATACAAGTATTTTATTTGCTTACAGCTTTGGCCTAGGTGGAAGCACAGACGTTACCAAGTATACTTTATCTTGTGGCACCGGCTACGTTGAGGAACATTTAGAATCAAATCAACGTTAATCATTGACATTAAGCACCTGCAATGCCCCTTGAAACATCTTATAATACCCACACATTCCATCTCATCCTTAAACACAATGCAGCACTACTATACAACCAGCAAGTTTAAATAGAGGGAAATTAAGCACTTAGGAAAGCCAACAGATATCCAGAGAGGGGTTACATTTCCTTCCCAAAAATTGCTAGGTAACTAGGATAATGAGGGAGCGACCATCACACCCCACAAGATGGGAAAGGCTTGAAAACTAAATTTAAAGTGTATCAGTGCAGCACTGTTATTTGTTTTAAAGTGACATCCAGGGTCTGTTGGTCTATTCGGCCATCATGTTATTAGATCCTAGGCAGAATATTGACTGAGGCAGAACATTCCTGATTGAAATTGAAGGAGGCAACGGGGTATTCCCAATGGCATTCAGTTTGCTTTCTTTAACCAAACCAAAACTTTTAATTGGGATTGAATGAGACCCTGCTTCAATGTTGAACGCTTCAACAAGTCTTCAGCATGACTACCACGCCCATAAAATCATACCCATAAGTTTCCCGCTGGAGTAGCCAGAAGTGTTTTGGACAGGCCGAGCCTTGCCCTTCACACTCAACAGCCATTCTTTGAATTTCTCCTCCGATCTCATTTTCCTTTCTCTGGCTTCTGCATCTTTTCTGGCTGCATCCTCCTGTTAAATTAAAGAAGAGATTGATATGTCACAGGATGCATTTCCCAAAGTTTTTCTTTTGAGCATTTCATAGCTGCAAAAGGATATGTCAATCAATGCAAGTATGTCATAGTCCTGGCTGGATATATAAACATGTAGAAGGCTACAAACTTGGCTGCAGCTAGAGGAGCCAGGTGGGCTAGCGGGTGATTAGCTAGAATTGTCCACATTAGCGTAGTATTAGCGTTGGTGTCACCCGGCCATACTACCCTGCAACATTAGTGACAAAAATCCAGAAACGGTAACCAATTGAATGGATTTAAAAAAAAAAACCTTTTCTTTTCTCTTTTTCGCGATTTCTTCTCGATTTTTCTTTTGGAGCCACTCCCTGTATTTTTGTTCAGACTTTTGTTGAATCTCCATCTCCTTCCGTTCTTTACCATCCTTTTCTTCCAGTTCTTTACATTTCCTAAAATGTCTTTCTAACTTTTCCTTGAATCAAAAACAAATTAGTAGAATTTTTAAACCTGTGTTTTTCCAACTAATAATCAATATTCACCCGAATGTTCGTTATTATCCAAATGCAACTGAACACATGTTCACAAATTTAAATAGAAAAATGAAATCTTAACAGCTTAAAGAATATTAACATCGATATGAGCATTTTCACTAATTTTGGTCTTACTGCCTTATGTCATAACTTTTATTTGTAAACAAGCTAATAAGCATCTGAATGACAGAAATCCAGGCTTAAAAATGAAAATGATTGGCACTGCCGTGGTTCAGCTATGGTGTGAAACGGAGGTTTATTTCACCTGCTGCGCCTTTGTTTGAAGCCACTCAGTGATTTTTTCCTCTACAACAGCCTTTTTCCTCTGTTGTTCCAGTTCCTGTTGCACCATTGTTTCTTTTAAAGCCAATTCCTGGAAAACGTATTCGCAAAGAGACAATCAAACTTACAACTGATGGTGGTAAGCATTAAATTTTCTGAATTACAGAAAACTTCATGCTGACATTGAATGACATCCAGCTATCTAATCAGCAGTTCCTCTAGAACTACCTGTGGAGATTTTTCACTTTTCCATTCCTTGGAATGTACAAGTACCATTAAGAACAGATTAGTCTATTCTGATCAGCTTGCAATAAACATGGGATTTAGTTGGAACCTAAATGTTCCAAAATATTTTAACTTTTGGACTAGAGGGAAAATCTGCATGCCTCCATAGTTTTCCTTTGCATTCTGAGTCGGTCTTGTCTGGCTTTGCAGATGAGCCACTCTTCCCAAGGACTGAGAACAAACTCTGGTGTAGACAGCTTATCCACTTTAACCTCGGCTTGCCTCTTGGCTCTGAAAAAATGATAGAAAGAGAAGCAATTAAAGTAAGTAAAAGAAAAGTACAAAAAATTATCAAGCCAATACTAAACCCATAAAGCATTTATAAAGGTAATTGTCCATTAAAAAAAAAAAAATGTTTTAGACTAAGAGACCAAATCAAAAACCAATCAAAACCTTGGCTAACCCACCAATCACTTTACATAACTGTATTTAACATTTTTTTGTAAGCATTTTATTTATTCAAAACACTATTGAAGTTAAATTAAATGCAAATAGCGAGTTGCCAAAGTTTGGATGTGGAAAGATGGGTCACTTTGCATTGTAAGCATATTGGTAAGCTTATTTCTTCTACTCAAAAAAAGGAACGACCGTTAGGTAAAGCACGATTAGTGGGATACCAAAATTTGACTTGGTCTCAGTCTGTCTTGAGTTCCCAGAGCAACGTAAAGAATAATTAGTCAAATAAATAGAAAAAAAATGACTCTCCCTGGAAAAATTAAGGACACCTGTGTGAAGAGCTGAGCACAGTCTCCTCTGAGTGAATATTTTCAGTATGTGGGAAATGTTGTTCTTGGTCTTCAGGGTCACTCTCAAAGCTGTCATGGTAGATGGGGGAGAGCAGCGAATACGTGGATTCGCCTGTAGAATCGATATCCGCACTCTTCGGCCTGGGAAGCTTCTGCCCCCCTCCCTCACTTCTGCATGGAGCGGAACTAGAATCCCTGGACCTGGATGAGTAATGGGTGGACTCGCACAGCGTAGCCCTGCATGAGAAATTTAAAGATATAAAAGCTGCACATTTTTTGTGCTTACGGTACAAGACCTTTCAAGACACCATTAAAGATGTTTAATGTAATCATTGATGTAAACATCATTTAGATGTGCCCTAATTAAATACATGTAGTCGTGTTTTTTGACCAAAGCTAAGAGATTAAGGGTTTAGTAAAAGAATACAGCTCAATAGAAACAGTAAAAAAAGATACTTAATGTAAAGTACTGAGTTCTAAGTTCTAGATAAATTCAAAATAATTTTAGAGTAATTCGGTGTACCGTTGCAAAGGTTGGCGTTTTATAAACATACTTTTCATGTTTACTGTTATTCTGTGGCTGTTATTAAGACTACTATCGTTCTCAAAACAATTATGTTCAAAGCGAAAGCGAAAACTTTCCAGGGTCTTGACACAATGTCCAAAAACACCATCAAATGTTTCCATGAGCGCAAAAATCTGTTAAATTGTATACATCAAATGAGACTCATACTGTAGTATACGTATTAGATTATTCGCAAGCTTCGTATTTACGTAGCGACGACAGCTATTCGTGTTTGCTAAATCACTGTTCAGGTCAGGTTATTTTGAGTTGGCTAGCCTCATATGTCTACATTCGTCTTCGAATGGCCAAAAAATAAATGCACTTATTTTAGTTTAGGAAATGCATGTCAAATATTTTTTTCGAAACTTACATATTCTTTCTCCTCTTCAAGATAACATCGAAATGGCTGTACTGTTTCCCGTCAGGCATCACGCTACTCATTGATATCACGAACGCCGTTGCTAGATCCCAGCCAATGAAAGAACCGTTTTGCACCCCAGCCACCGCCGTAACCATCGCAACGCAGTAGTGGGCATTTCAATATTATCTTACTGCATAGATTACTGTCTAATTTAGTAGTTTACGGTACAAAGCTTACGTTACATATCGCAATGTGACGTTTTTTGACTACATTTTTATTGATGCACTCAAATTGAAGTTATTTGGAATAAAATGTTATATTTTCCTAACTGTTGCCAGTCTGCACTTTATTAAGTTTGCAGTGTAATCGCAGCCTTTTCGGTAGCCATGTATGAATGACATATTTTTCACCGTGGTTAGATAATCTTATTTAAATAATCGTAATAATTGGAGAATATTCTTATAAGATATTATTTTATTATTGGCTCAATGGTTTACTAGTGTGAAAGCGATTTAATAAGTTTAATAGTTGTGAAAGTCAATTAATTTTATTAATTTGTCGGTGCTTTGATATAAATCTGTCTAACGTTACGTGATGGTCCGGCTTCGACCAGTAGATGTACTCATTTACAGAAATTCAGAAACAAGTCTTGAGATGAGCGTCGTTCAATTTATGTACGTCTAATCTGAAAAAAAAAATAACAAAATTGAAATACTTAGACTGCGCAGACTGCGGTTTTTTTTAACTTTAATTACAAGATAATTTGCGATCCATGAGCTTGAAGTAGGTTGAATCAGAACTGTTGTTTATGTTTTCATTTTGTAAGGCATGCAATTTTGTGTTGGCGTGAGCAACGTTACAAATTCACTGATTGCAAAGGACATATTACGGCATATGAATTCCTTCTACAGTAATAGTGCTAAACCACTAATTGAGTGGGTTTTAGGTACTTAACACTGAATTCAATTTAGTTTTAATTATAAGGAGAGAATCTTTGCAACATAGTGTTTGTTAGTAATAAAATGATTTAGGTTATATTATGTCAATTTATTTTTACTATAAAAGGTCAGTGACATGCTACCTGTGATTTGTATAAAAGGAAATTAAACCACAAAATACTTTATAGCAAGTACTTTTATATGAGGGTTTGGTTTACAAAAATTACAGTATACAGTACATACATTCTTCCCACAATTGGTATAAACTAGATGTGTAGATTTAATTTTGTGATATTATACAACCAGATTTATTTAC
>JAOVYW010073630.1:7006-53391 GCA_025775045.1 Hiodon tergisus
GTATGGCGTGTGGTGCTGCACAGGGACCCACTTTTCTCATTTGATTATGCTCTAAACAAACTCCTCGTTCTTTTTTAACGAATGTATGGCGTGTGGTGCTGCACAGGGACCCACTTTTCTCATTTGATTATGCTCTAAACAAACTCTTTGTTCTTGAGTTGTTTCAAGGCATTATCACCCAAAGATTATGGTCTAATGCATGAAAATATAAACTAGAACAATTAACATGTGTAGTACATATTTATTTGCAATTTGGTTATTTGTATTGTGGCCTTTCAGTCTTAATTAGTCACACTGAATCAAATAGATCCCCTTGGACATTCATAGGTGCAAAAATTAAGATGGCAGAACCAATTTAAGATGTGTTTTAGATGTGCTTTAACACGTCATACAGTTGTAAAACAATTGTATTGCCCTTCAGAATCTAAGGAATATATGTGTCAGTTGGTGGGTAGTAATGACAAAACATGCATTTTTTATTAATTTAGTGAAGAATGAATGATAGATATTCAAGCATTAAATCAAGTTTCAATTTAATGTTTTTTATTACTACAATAAAACATGAATACAACAATGCCAAAATAATTTCCATAAGATTTAGTTTTTACATTAAGTTATGACATCAACAAAAATCAGAAGTATATTCTTTTTACCAAATCAAAACATATTGTAGGGCTGCAAATAATTCAGATAAAATAATATATTTTACACAATTTCACATTTTACAATAAAAGGAAAGGCCTGTTGACCTACTGCCAATATCAAACCAGAAACTTACATTAAACCAGCCAATCAAACAAGCAAGCAAGCAAGTAAGCTAGCTAACTAGCTATCGATTGGTAAATTTGCCAGCTAGTATTACTTAACTTCACCTGGTTCACTATCAGTACATCAAGGATGGAAATTGATTAATCCTCAATGAGCTAGCGTCGCTACTAACGTCTGCCAACTTAGCTGTTAATGGTTATACTGAAACTATGGTTATATTCCATAAATTATCAATTAAGTGTAACATAGTCATTAAAACGATGTTTCTTCAGAATCATCGTCTATCTTCAATTCTAATTCACCGTCTTTATAGAAAGCGCACCCTAGATTTAATCTGCGTAGAGAGGTTATATTTGTGAACACAACAATATGCACTTGAAAACTCAGCTCCCAGAGTATGCACATTGTAGTTTAACATGAGGGTCAGGTGCATATTACAGTAATGGTGCTGATTCCTGGAGTGGCGGAGAACCGCTATATTTTAATGGTATAGCAAAAAGTGACTGGTATTTTGTCTTTTGGTTACTTTCATTATCGGTTATTATTTAAGTATCTGACTCTCAGTCTTGGGTCTTCCAGCTAGCTGTTCTTTTTATATTTCTATGGCAACAGCGCACCCTACTCATAACCACCTTACATGGTCTATCCGGTTTTCACTCCTCTGCCTGGTTAACATATTGGAGCTGCAAAAAACTCTCCATGGGGTTTAGCCTTTTACCTACTACTGGGTACCATTAGTCAAAGCTCAGACCACCCTTATCCCATGCGTGTCCAGTGTAATGCCTCTCAAGGTGTGGGATGTGAGTTGGTCTCAAGGTTGTCTGATGCACCTCCATTCTAGGATTTCCGTGTACTGCAGGGAGGCGTCTCCCTCAAATGGACCCGTCGCTGATGGGCCTTCAGATTTCCATTATAACTGAATCTCTTTCCGCATTCAAGGCATGGGAATGGTCTCTTCCCTTGGTGGACATCTCGTTGATGTGCCCTGAGATTCCCATTTTGAGCAAATCTCTTGCCACACTGGGCGCAACTGTATGGCCTCTCCCCAGTATGAACTCGCATGTGCACGTTAAGTTCAGACTGGGTTATGAAGCTCTTGTCACATCGGGTGCACGGGTACAGTCTTTTCCCAGTGTGTCGGAGCATGTGTCGAAACTGGTGAGAAGGATAGGAGAAGCTCTTTCCACAGTAGGGACACACGTTTGGTCTCCTCACAGTGTGGGATTGCCCTGTACATTTAAGTGCCTCGTTTCTGACAAAAGCCTTACTGAGGTCAGAGCAGCCGTTCTGTGTCTCTACTTGGTGGTTCCCGGGCATTGGATTAGCTGCTCTTAATGGTCGGTTCAGCTTTTGCCTTTGTTGAACAAAATCACTGCAAGTTGTCACATATTTAGACCCCCCAGGCTTCTCCTCCACTTGTTTCTCAATCACCACCAATTTGTCCTGCTGCCCTCCTCCTGCATCCTTCACCTCTCCCCGATGCCACTGATACTGAGCATGGTTGAGCTCTGTTATCTTTTCTCTGCATGGGTACTGAACTCCAGTGCCATCCACTGACCTGTTGTCCTCTGGAATCCCAGAGACAAATCCTAAACAATGCTGATAAGGAGCAGAGACAGTTTTGTCCACACTGGCAGGAACAGGGTGGAACAGGGAGTGCTCCACCATTGTGCGTCTTTGCTGGGTG
This sequence comes from Hiodon tergisus, assembly GCA_025775045.1. Classification (NCBI taxonomy): domain Eukaryota; kingdom Metazoa; phylum Chordata; class Actinopteri; order Hiodontiformes; family Hiodontidae; genus Hiodon; species Hiodon tergisus. Next base: position 9,462 of record JAOVYW010073630.1, read on the forward strand.
TCGGAAACCTGGTGCGTTTGAGCAGCGCAGCATTGTCCTTTAGACGCGGTGCTCCCAGTGTGCTCCGGTGCGACTCCATACTCTGTCTCATTTCCTCGCTGCACGCTGCTCCCAAGTTGACAGTCTTTGACACCCTCTAAACTGCATTTAAGGATGATGGGCGCAGATCGGCATGGGACGCACGTCACCCCTGTTGCCGAAAAACCCACCGGCTCTGACCTCCTCCTACTTGAGGTTTCTTCCTCTCGAGCTACTGCAAAAAAAGGAGCCATAAAATAGGCGTGCAACATTCAGTCGTCACTTAGCAGTTCTCCTGAATCATTTGTTCTCTTGCAGCACTTACCAGCTCCACCTATTTCCGGTGGTTTCCGCATATCACTGGTGAACCCCTTAGTTACTGGACTGGACTCCTCCACCAACAGGGCCTCAGGGTCCTGCCCCACTAACTGTGAGGGTAAAGCAGTGGCTTTTTAATTTTTTATGAAAAAAAAATCTTTTTAATTTTTTGTTAAAAAACAAAACTAAATGATTGGAATTTTTATAAAATAGAAATTATAGTGAAATGCATTGGTTTGAAATTACATTTTAACAAGGTTATAACTACCGATTAGGTCATTAAAACAATTTTTTTAAACCATAATAACATTAATTTTCCTTTTCCCCTTTTTTTTTTTTAACATTAATAAAGCTACAGACACGATCATTTGGATCACTGACCTCTTCTTTTTTTATGATGAAGGGGGCCACCTGGACTCTCTCTGCACTCTGCTGTGGTCCTGCAGGGAATGGCAAACCCCAATATTGAGCCCCCAGTATGTCAAAGCACATAGAAGAGTACCAGGAGAGACTTGACATTTGACATAACTTACATCATTTTTGAAAAAGATATTTAATAGGTACTAAACTGAATCTTTGTATTTGTAAGGAGGTGTATTCTCACTCACAGAATAATTGGGTGGTTTCACTTGATTTCCTCAATGTCTAGTTTCAACATGACTTTATTTCTTTGAAATATATTAAACACAAGCTTAGCTCTGGAAGCATGAACCTTACTCACCAGCCCCTGTCAGTGAAACTTCAGGATCTGCACCCGGGGGCGGGCATAACTCTTTGATTAAGGTGGAGGCCATCTTGGATTCCTCTTGACTAAAGGTAACAAACTCTAGCTCTATAACCTCCACCTTATCTTCAGTCTCACAAGACTGGACCTTCTGGATCCCGGGGTCACCCTGAGAAAAGGCATCCTTTACCATGAGAGTTGGGTCTCCTTCAGGCCCTGTGAGGAGATAGGGGTTTGAGGCTCTGTCAAAGCACACTTTCCTGGATCCCAGAATACCCGGCTGAACAAGAAGAAATTGGGCACCTGAAATGCTTTTGCAATTTATGGCTGCCTATCTGAATGAATTTGGAGTTCCTGAACATATGTGGGTTTTACAGGGAGCCCCTTGCATCTTCCTGATTTTTACAATTCAGTTAATGTTGCCTTTTAGACGTGCCAGAATGTGAACCAGTCACCAGCCACCAATAGAATAATCTATATTCACTGCACAGGGCTGTATTAAGTAAATATTCTGTTAAATGTGCCTGGTACTACAATGTTTAACATTACTCACCAGTTCCTGTCAGTGAATTTGGAGGATCTACATCAGGGTCCAGAATTAAGTTGCAGGGATTTAAAGGCTGCCTCCTTTCTGACCCTCTGGAACCATTCGCATCTTTCAGCTTCTTCTCCGTCGCTTCCAATCTCCGCTTCAGAATTATGATTTCCTCCCTACTCTGAGATAACGTTACCCAGTAGTCCAAGAGGCTTATGTCGAAAATCTTTGTGATTTCGCACACAGCCGCTGTGAGCAGAGACTCCATAACGGAGGCGACCCGGGTGTTGAATGCATTCTTAACGGAGTCTGACATAGTAGCAGATGGATACTGCGTCTTCTCACCAGGAAGGTAAAATCATCAAAAGATAGAATGTCATCAGATCAGAAAATACTCAGTGTACACTCAGTTGTCACTCCTAGGAAAATATTGTAGCTGAAATAAAGGGTAATTGAGCTAAACTATCAGAGTGACGGTGATAAAGGAACCTAAACTGGGAACTTTAGAAGTGAAGAGAAAATGATGGCTGTAACACAAACAATATTATTCAACCTACAACTGGTTTGAAAAATTTAAGACCTGTGACCATCCATAAAAAATGTACGACCACTACAGCTGATGGCCGGCAGTAGCCTACACTATTTCTAAAACATTCAGTTTACTTCGGGAGATGTATAGTTGGGAAAATGCTATTGATAATAGTTAAACCTACTGCTCCTACCGCGCACGCGCATCTTTGTTGTAACTTTATGGCACAGTATAAGACCTGAGATGTGTAGCAGACTGATGAATTAATTGATGCTCCGCGCCTCTCTATTTAGTAGATCTGTGTATTTACCGCAGTCCCCTTTTCTCCTACTTCAAGTTACTGCAGTAATCAGTCTGTTAGAGATGGCGATTTATAAAACAAATCCCCTGCGTGAGAGTTTACGTTTTAGTTTTTTTGTTCAGCCCCCACCACTAACATCAATTTCTGCACACGCCCCGGCCTAGGCCTGATGTAAACACAAACGTTATCTATCAGTTAGCACAGTAGCTAGGTAACGTTTTCAGTTTCATAGCAAATTGTATCAAGAAGAATACATAGAGTTCAATAGAATAATAAATAAAACGGCAAGACTTGAATCAATTAGTATGTATTAATAACAGGGTACACTGCCGTGTAATCTATTTAGCTACGTGACAAAATAGCCGCTAGTGTGTTGTTCCACTCACAGTAGGTAAATATTTTTTCGTCATCCGTACATTCGTTGATTTGGACACCGAAGAGTTTAAATGCAATTTTATGCGAAATAAAAGACGATGCCATTTTTGTCTTCACTTCGAGAAAAGGGGTATGATATTTCTCCACACCAAAACACATTGGAATATGGGAGGAGTAACTGACAATCATTTCTTATTCGGCCAATCACCGTCAGAATATACTTGTCAGTCAAACTCGACAGAGGTAAATAAAAGGAAAGGGAAACGAACAATGCACAATAAATATAAAACGCTTACAATTACCACCATGAACCAGACAACATACTTACAGACCCATATAGTTCTGTATGAGATACTTGTAAACTAAAATGTTCTTAAGTTTTAGGTCAATAGCAATTTATTTAATACAGCAAAAACAGCGTCGGTGACATAATGAAACACCGAGGATAAGCAGGACAAATACAAGAAGTCGAGTATTTATGACAATTTTTCTTTTCAGTTTTTTTCCAGTGCAATAAAGTTTTACTTTTTAAAATCGTATTTTAATAAATAAATAAAACATATTTAATCTTAAAGGCCAAAAACTACATTTACCATATCGAAATAAAATGTAAATGATTAAGTAAATAATAAGTTTGTGGTTCTTGCGGTTCTCGTCAACAAAAACGCTTGCAGGTCTTGGTGCTTTGAGAAGATGGGTGGGGAAAGGATGGTGTGATCCCCTCTCCCTCTCCCTCATTTTCCCTTGGTGTTCCCCTTCTGAGTCGCCAAATGTCTGTTGAGCCAGCTTTGCTGCTCTTAAGTATATATTTTTATTAATTTAATTTATGCAGGTTGAATATTGTTTTATACTGTATATTATATTGTACCTAACTGAATACTTGTGAATCTGGCATATGTATGTAAAAACAAAATTCCACTTGGTTTGGATAGGTTCTATCTATTTTGCCCTCAGATTTACCCTCGAGCATTAAGACACAGTCTAATTCACCAAACAACAATGGTCTGAGATGCTATTGTAGGGATGCTTATTTAATGGGTCTAATTGTACCATAGTTCCTCAGCTCAACAGTATGCATATGTTTGGATATTCAATTTGGATAATGGATCAGGAACACCTTCCTGTACCACCCATACGTCAAATGTGACCAATTAGGAAACATTTTAAGGCACAAAATGATAGGCACAAAACTGGGTATGTATGCAGTAACAAAGGGCCGGGATTTGTTAGGTTTTGTTAATTTGACACAGACTAACCCTCAAACACGGTAAAACAAATTATTTATTCTTTAACTGCAAGCTAATGAACAGTGCTAAAATTACAAAAAGCAATCACATATGGATCAAAGTATTTATTTTACCTTGATACCTAAGCAATAGGGGAAAAAGAGCAATCAATAATCCTAGGACCCAACACCGATGTTGCCATTTTAGCTTTCACTACTCTTAATCATATTAGTCATCAGTCTCAGATTGCCATCGATTTTAAATAAATACTCTAACCTTCATTAAAATAAAATAAAATAACCAAATTTTTAAGAACTGATCGAAGTGATCGCAAAGTCTGGAATACAAAAATAAACTGTATCTATGTAAAACAAATCAAGAACCGTACTGACGAAAGAACTATACTCAATCGCTGTGGATCCTCTTGTGCGTTGTTAAGTTTCGCAAAAGACTAAAGCATTTCCCACACTGATCGCAGCAATATGGTCTCTCCCCCGTGTGAGTGTGTTGGTGGGTTCTGAGATTACCTAATTGACTGAAACATTTCCCACAGTGTGTACAGCTGTACGGCTTTTCTCCTTTGTGAATGCGCAGGTGGATCTCCAGGACGTCCCGGTGACTGAACGTCCTCCCACACTCAGGGCAGCTGTGAGGTTTATCCTCCATATGAATCCTCTGGTGTGTTTTTAGGTTTCGTAAGAGGCCGAACCTCTTCCCACACACAGGGCACCCGAAGGGTCTCTCCCCAGTGTGAACGACCTGGTGTGTTTTAAGGTGATCTAAATTGCGGAAACTTCTCCCACACAAGGAGCATTTGTAGGGCCTCTCCCCAGTATGAATCCGCTGGTGAGTTTTGAGGTTCCATTTCGTGCTGAAGTTCTTCCCACATTCTCCACACTGATTGAAGCCATAAGCACTCCCACCAAGCCCCGTATTCTCAGCCGAAGCAGGAGAAACGTTTCCATATGAGGGCAACTGTTGTAATTCTGGATAATGCAGTAGACCGTCCGCTGTCGATGAAAAAGACTTCAGATCCTTTTTCAGTTGCACAAGGTTAGCAGTGATGTTTAGCCTTTGTTCTCCACTCTGGAAGTCATCTTCATCTTCTCTGTGGGAACGCTCACCTGTGTCCTCTTCGCTATATGTAAACTGCTGCACTGTATCCTGGTATTGAGTGACTGCACAGGAAACGAGGCCCAGGCTACAGGGCACATCCACTCGCCGTTCGACTTGCGTGTCCCTATTGACTGTAGGTGAGGACAGTGCTTGCTGGCTTATGCTGGGGGTCCACTCCTCCTCAGAGGGCTGCTGGCCAATGGGAAGCCTATCCCTGGCACGTAGGAGAACACTAGACTCTTCCGCTCCTGTGGAAAAGACCAAACTTCTCCATATTGACTAAGGACTGAAATGATCACTGGGATCTTGTAACATCTATTAACATTATGCAGGGTAATTTACATTACCTATAATTTATTTATATAATTGCAATCAACAACAAAAAACTAAATTTCATCCTTCAGTCTCCACACTCACTTTTGCCCCGGGACCGTAGTTCTTCCTGAGGCTTCTGGACAGCCCGGTCCAGGTCTATACTCAGTTGGTTTGGATCTGCAGACTGAAATATGAAGAAAAAGGGAAACTTGAGACACACCTAGCTTCATGGATGTTACAATGGGTTCAGAATAATATTTTTATTACTAATTAGTCATGTTAAAATATGACTGAGAGAAAACAGGCTTTGCTTAAAGTACCCGATTTTAAGCAATTTTAATGAAAATAAAATTTAATTTAAAAAAAAAATCAATGCAAAGATTACAGGGGTTTACAGGAGTACAGTAAATATGCATTCTTAAGGATCACGAACAGCTGCGTTAATTTTGTAAATCCAAAACTTTCAAAAAGAACCTTGCAGATGGATGTTAGCTGAGGAAAAGGGGCATTAATCTGCAGCCATTCAGTCATCTGAACTTCGTGTGGCTGACCTCCTCTTTAATGGGCCTGCTGACCTCTTCCGCTCTGTCCACTGTGAAGTAGACTGGGCGCCGCTCAGCGGGGCTTGTATTGGTGGGGTGACGATGTTCCCATCGATCAGAAGCTGCAAGGTTGCTGGTGCTACCAGTTTTCCACCAGCTGCAGCCCCGGTCCTTAACTTTCTCCTCGGCTGTGAAAAGAATAAAACTGGCAAACTCAGTCACCCTGGCAGCTGTTTCTTCAATAAGAATCAAGCATTTGTTTTTTTGGTGGAAGTCCAATAAAAGCAGCCATAATCTTTATAATGTTTTTGTTTAACTCAAACTCACAGGAATGCAGAGTGACAGTTAATAAATCTGCTGTTAATTCTGAATACTTAAAAAAAGTTAATTATCAGGCATTTTCCCCAGCAGTTAAGTTATTATGGCAGCAGGTTTATGTCTCTAAATGGAATCGGCGCTTGTAATCAAAGACTTTAAAAAGAATGTCAGCAGAGATGGATTAAAGAAAGAGTTTAGACTAAAAGTATGTCTGGGTGGGGTGATCATTTAAAAGCCATTCATTTTTGTATTTTCCCTAAAAACGGTGGCTTCTTAGAATTTCAGTATTTTGAGGTTTTCAACATTATTAGGGTTTTGTTGTATGTTTTGTTAAAATGCCCAAGAAAAAGAATCCTCAGTATTCCCTTTTTCTCGCCACACCAACCTCTGGAATGACTAGCAGAAAAGTTTCGGCCTCTGGGCATGGCGGCGGGGACCTTTTGGGCTCTGGGAAAGTCGGCGGGAACGTTTCGGTCAACCCGGCCACCATGCAGCGGAAATTCTTCAGCCACCACACTGGACTCCTCCACTCCTCTCATCTCCACCGACAGGGCTTCAGGCTCCACTAACTGACAGGGTGAACCAGTGGGTTTTTAACATTTTCATTTTAACTGTTATTTAAACACACTTGAAAAATGATAGAAATCATAATTTTATAACAGAATTATAATGAATGTGTTTTTTTGTTTTTGTTGTTATATTTACACGGTTATTGCTGACTAGGTCATTAAAACCAACCTCTTCTGTTTTTATGACGAAGGGGTCCATCTCGGCTGCCTCTGTACTGACACAATTGGTTGCACGCTCCTGTGGTCCTGCAGGGAAACGCAAAACCAAAACCTGAACTGCCAGTAACTCAGAGCTCATAAAGAGGCACCAGGAGAGACCAGACATTTGACATAACGTATACCACATTTCAAAGAGGGTTACTGGTTTTAGATCAGTTTTATTTCGGCTGTTTTTACTTCTGACGGCCAAATAGCATCCCAGGTTGTCCAAGAAAACAAAACAACCAGTACGTGTGAGGACGTTAGGGCTACCACCCCTAAAACCCTAATGTTAGATTTTAAGGTGACGATTTATTTTAGAAGATATCCAACCTGATCTTACCTCTGAAAGAATGAATCTTACTCACCAGCCTCTGTCAGTGAATCCTCAGTATCTGCACCCAGGGGCGGGTTTAACTCTTTGATTAAGGTGGAGACCATCTTGGATTCCTCTTGACTAAAAGTCACAAACTCTAGCTCTATAAACTCCATCTTATTGTCGGTCACACGAGACTGGATCTTCTGGATACCGGGGTCGCCCTGAGAAAAGGCATCCTTTAGCAAGAGAGTTGCGTCTCCTTCAGGCCCTGTGAGGAGATAGGGGTAGGCTCTGTAAAAGCACACTTTCCTGGATCCCAGAACATCAGGCACCACAAGAACACATTGACCATCTGACATTTTGCTGCAATTTTGGGATGCCTGTGTAGGTTCCTTTTTCATATGGATTTCCTGAATATCAATCAATTGGATGTCTTTTGAATTGAGCTTTTTTTTAAACACGTTTTATGTCACAAAGGTAAAGAAAGCACACCTGTATCTGTGGGTTTCAATGGGAAGACGGGTTTATTGCAAACTCAAAGCTTCATGAAGGTTATTGTGCACTCACACTTCAGATGAACTCGGGTACATGTAATGTATTTACATTAAATCGTCAATTCTTTATTTTCCGAGCAGCCTGGTGTGTGTACTCATTTCCTTTAAAATACTCCCTTTCCTTGTTTTGGTATTTGCCCAGTTTTGACTACCGGAATAACTTGTACATAGCGATTATGGGATACAGAGTGTATGTATCGATGTCAGTCCCCGTAAACGAATATTACTACTTAACAGAAAAGCCACCACCGTGTGTTGACCCTTTGGTTGCTGAATGGGACATCACAGTAAAAATACAAATAAAATCAACTTGATTCGCTGCTTGGAGCTATATTTAGAAAATATTTTGCTGAAAGTACCTGGTACCACAATGTTTAACATTACTCACCAGTTCCTGTCAGTGAATTTGGAGGATCTACATCAGGGTCGAGAATTAAGTTGCAGGGATTTAAAGGCTGCCTCCTTTCTGACCCTCTGGTTCCATTCGCCTCTTTCAGCTGCTTCTCCGTCGCTTCCAATCGGCGCTTCAGAATTACGATTTCCTCTTTACTTCGGGATAACGTTACCCGGTAGTCCGAAAGACTTATGTCGAAAATCTTTGTGATTTCACACAAAGCCGCAGTGAGCAGAGAGTCCATAACAGAGGCGACCCGGGTGTTGAATGCGTTCTTAACGGAGTCAGACATACTAGCGGCTGGCTGCTGTGGCTTGTCCCAGGAAAGGTTAAAAAAAAAAAAACCATTTAGCAGCCAACTCTCGTTTCCAACTCTCGTGAGAGAAACTACCGATTCTGGCCGTTCGAACAATTCAATACGGATAAAAAAATAAGCCAATTTTTTTTTTAAATTTACAGTTACGTATATTTTTGTAATTAATTTGATCGAGATTGCTTTCTTGCTATTTTTTTTAAATAGGCCTGAATGGTGTGCTCAAATTATGCATTAGAGTAGCCTAGTAGCATATCACTTCACTTTAATGTCATCACCTACAAGTGGGTCCGTTGCTTTAACTCTCCTCTTTACCCATGTTGTTGTAGTTTTTGCTATACTTCAACGATTTAGTTGGCGGTTTGACACGAATCTATTTTACTACAAGACACACCAGTGCGGCAGATAATAGCACTGACCGAAATTAAATAATTGGCTAACTGATAATTTCTCGAAAACTCCACATCCAAGCCATGGTTTTCTCATTTTAAATGGCCATTCGCTGGTGGTAAAAGTCGATTTATTTGGTTACTATAAAATAATTTTACATTTTTATTACTTAAACCTGTTATTACATTAAATATTAAAATCTGTTTTTAGTAATGAAGGCCACAAGGACCTTTATAACTTCTCAGGTAAAATCCACGTTCCCTGAACAATGCAACCAGCTCCGCATGGACCAACACCCTTGTGGAACCTTTCCTAGTCCTTGTTGAAGCCACGCCCCAAATAATTCAGGTCGTCTGGAGGCAAAGGGGGGCTCGGCCCAGTGTACCCAACGTTATCTTCCATTGGTTGTTCCGGATGTTAATGTCCAGATGGATACAGCTAAACTAGACAAGTTATGGCTAATGTTATCCAGTTCCCCAGCATATTTCAAAGTTTATTTAAAAAAGGCTTTAATTCTGCTGTAAAACGATTGATCAATTTGACTAATTTAAATGATGATGTAGCAGCATAATCGTTATTCATTTTGTTCATTGACCATCTCCCCCTGCTGGGAACACACTATAACAAAAAAATATGTTTCAGTTACTATTTCATTTTTATTCGTACAGCTATAGCCTGAAAAATAGAACAAAAAACTCCAAAATGTAATTAATTTACAGCTTTTTCTTTTCTTCTGGTGCACACTGCAGTTCACAGTAAAGAAAAACATACAGATAGCTTACTGTCCAGTGTGAACACGCTCATGACTTTTCAGGTCCTTCTGGGAAAAATAACCTTTCCCACACTCTGTGCAGGAAAATGGTCTCCTTCCCAGGTGGACCTGTTGCTGGTGTGTCCTGAGGTTACCCCTTTTAGTGAAACGCTTCCCACACTCCGGGCATGGGAATGGTCTTTTTCCCTGGTGTACCTGCCGCTGATGTGCCCTCAGGTTGCCTTTCTGGGCAAATCTCATCCCACACTGGGCGCAGCAGTACGGTCTCTCCCCTGTGTGCACTCGCATGTGCATGTTAAGATGTGATGGGCTAATGAAGCCCTTTAAACACAGATTGCATGTGTATGGTCTCTCGCCCGTGCTAAAAAGCGACGACTGCTTCTGGGGCAGGTTTAGGACAGCCGTCTTCCCTTGTCTGGATGTGTACTGTTGAAGGTCAGTCCTGTCAACTGATCTGTGGACATTTGAAATCCCATGGACAGATGGTAAACAAGGCTGATACTGGGAAGAGACAGCTTCCTCCATTGTGCCAGGGACGGAATGGAACTTAGAGGGTTCCACAGCTATAGATCTCTGTTGAATGTTGTTCACTTGACCGGATCTAATAGCGTATGGTGGTTTGTCCGCAATCACGTCTTTATTCCCCTGCGCAGGTCTAGACAGTGTCTCATTGCCTCCCTGTTTTCTGTTCTCTCGTCTCAGACCATTGAACTCCAACGAAGTGTAGTCAGGAATCGCAGGCCGAGGTCTACATGGAACACACCCCATCCCTGATGTTGACAAATTCCCAGAAACCGCAGGGTTCTGAACAAGTTGTGGGTTCACCCTCCGACTTAAGATGGCTTCCTCTTGAGCTTCTGAAAGAACATATATGTAAGTCACAAAAAAAGTTTTGGCTATTGGTCTCCAAATGAAGATACACATGCTTTGAATCATTTCCCCCAGAACTTGCCTTCACCACTAATTACAGATACTGCTGGCAGATGTCTCCTGAACCCATGGGCCCCCAGACTAGATTCCTCTGATTCTCTCATCTCCACCTTCATGGATTCAGGATCCTGTTCATCTAGCTGTGAAAGAGAGTCACAGTATTACTTAAAGATAGGTAACCAGTGGTGATTTAAATGTTCTGGTAACATACCAGTGTTTGTTTAAATTCTTGATAGAAAATGTTTTCTCTTAAATTATACTTCCATATCCTTCAGAACACAGACCTCCTCTTTGATTATGATGGAGACCACATCAGCTTCTGCTTGACTGAAACCAGCCAACTCCAGCTTTGTCACCTCTGTCTCCATCTCATCTTTCACCCTGCTGGGCTGTTTGGAATCTTTCAGGGCACTGGAGTTTCCTGGGGTCAGGGCATCCTCCTGAAGCAGATGTGCATTCTTTTTAGGCCCTGCAAGGAGAGATGAGCTAAGGTGCAGCACAACACCACATTCAGGAGAGCTAAACTGGGCATGTGAAACTCTTTATGTTGATTCTGCATTAGGATTTCTTGTTGTTTCCAGGGTTTTAAAAAAATATTTGTAAAAGATTTAATGGAATCCTAAAATTGGGTGATGTTCATGAAAATTGTTGCCTATCGTTGCCATAGTTAAGCTACACTGAAACCAGATGATAGCACCACCCGACATTAGTCAGAACTAATCTAGTAGCATAGCATAATTAGTTAAAAAGGAAAAACATTTTCAACGGTGATACTCTTATTACTCACCATCACCAGTTGCTGTCATTGTTGTTTCAGGGTCCACGTTGGAAGGCAGCAGAGGGTAGCTGGGATGCAAAGATTGCTCAGTACTTATCCCCGCTGCTCGTATTTTACTGACGTATTTCAGCATTTTCTCCGACGATTCCAGGCGACGCGTCAAGATGTCAATTTCTTTTCTGTTCCGGACTATTTCCATCTGAGAGTCAGAAAGGCTTCCCTCAAAAATCTTTACTATCTCGACTACCGCTGCCGCGAGGAGAGATTCCATAACAAAGGTGATCCTGGTGTTGAAAGTGTTCCTCACAGAGTCCGACATTCTTGCCTAAGTCGATTCCTCCCAGATACTACACAGTGACGGGAGTAGGATAACGCAATAAAATATATCAATATATTAAAATATATTGACAAATGGTTTACTGACACTAATTTTATTAATAAATGATTTTGCTATACTTATCAACCATTTACAGCAGCTACACATAACAAATACTGCTAACTAGGTAAATAAACCGTCTAGCGGTACTACACAAGTTGTTGATACCAGATGCATACGGCGTGTTTAAATCGAAATGCAGGTCGTTCCACTCGTATAAATACCTGGAACCGTTATTAATAAATAGAAGAAATTCGTATAAAATTAATTATTGGACAAAAATTAACGTTACAGTTGCTTGCTACACAACTGCCAGTCAGAGATGGAGAGCGCGGCTACTCGGCTATCATAAGAACGGTAAGACCGCCACTGTTAACAAGTTAGGCAGCAGCTAAACGAAGCGTATGGCACTAGTTATTTACTCGGCGTTGTAGCTACATTATCCGCAGTAGTTAGAAAGGCGTAATAGTAATCTGCTAGCTAATGATCGAAACACTTCTGCCGGCTAACTCTGGGGGAAAAACAGACTAATGTACCTGGCAACAATAAGACGTTACTTCCGGGTCCCGAAAACAGAAATAAAATGTCAAAATAAAAGACTTCTCTGACGGTTGTAAATTTAACGTTAAACGCCAACTATTATTACCTAGCTGACCTAAACAGTGTGTTGATTTTACATCACGGATTATAGAATGTTTAATGTATTGTGAAATAATGCTAAATGCTTTTAAATACATTTAATAGACCATTGATGAGACACACACTTTAATGGGCTGTATGGTACAAGCTTATTGCTCTCTGTTTTAGACAAAAACTGAAAATTGTGTAGAAGTAAAAGGGGATCTAGCATACTCAGCAGCATTCTTACTTTACAAATCCACTGAGTTTCAACAATGGGATGCATTTTATGGAGATGTACTGTATGTTTACAGTACAGAAAAAAACGGAATAATGTGTAAACGTAAACATATTTTAAGAATTTTTACTATGCCCATAGAGATATTAAATGACAATTAATTCCTTATCAATCTGGCTGCAATCACGTATTTTGCTGTAATTGTGAGACAGAAGCTGTCCATGGTCCTGAAAGCATTTAAATTACCAGAATTAAATTAAAAATATATATTATATAGACTGTTTGGTCACATACCACTAAACTCAACAAGACCTACTCTTGGATTATCAATGGAGCAGGGTTGTCATAGCTTGATTTAAAAAAAATAAAAACATTTTTATGCTTTACACTTCGGTTTCACAAGACTTTCCTTTACTAATAAAAAAGTACTTCTGCTACCAAGATCAGGGCAAATGTGTCAGCAATGCTCAGTTAGAAAACATGGCAAATTCTTTAGTAGTATTATTATGTAGTGTTGTATTTTGTTTCACATCGTTCAAATTAATTTGTTTAGTATTTTTTGTCCAAGTGCAGCAAGTTTCACTAAAAACAATTTTAGTAGAACGCATCACACTGATCATACTTTTATATCAAAGATTATATAGGTTTTATTTGTCATTAAAGTTGCGCATATATAGATTGAAAATATCTATAATATTAAGAACTTATATAAAAATTATATAAAATAACATTTTCGACCTTAGTGATATGATAGCATAGTCTTTTGATGTTAAAAAGTGCATTCACCTATCAGGTACTACAAAACTAGATAATAAATCAAAATGGCTTCTTATAATTCAATTTATTTTGAAACTCTTTCAGTTGTTGCAAACGTTATATCCAGATTTCGGACACAATTTAAAATTGCACTCAACCTGCTGATGTAAGTGTATTTCTTCTGTAACAAATCACTCACTGGAGTTTTATTTTGACACAAACCGGATGGATTATTGTTGCTAATTCTTGCTGGAAAAACAAAAAAAAAGTACTCTCGTGCTGTTCTCTGTCTACATGTCATAATAATCTTAGCAGATATAACTTCAGGCCGGTGTGTCGCTTGCATAAGCACGTATATAGTATAGTAATGTGTCGTTATGTAATTTATTGTGATAGTTATTTAATCCCTAAATAACACATTATTAAATTGTCTTTGGACTAAGCCCGCCATTCAACAAAATATAACGAAACTTCTCTGGAGCGACTTAGTTAACATATTTAATTAGTTATGATGACTCTCAGCCGAATTTGTTACATTAACTATGAATAATACACAACTAAAATGTCAATTATAACACCGAACTTTTATTTATTTGGAAAAACCGAAATAAAATTTTAAAAAGTGAAAAATATTACAAAATAATATAACAGTTATCGTTGGAACACAATAAAATACTTCCAGATACGTCGATGTTGTATTTATTTAATTGTATGTCAAGTTTTGCTTAAGTGAATGGCTGCAATTACAGCAGCATTTCATCTCATTGTATTTTCTGAATTGTTAAAAAGATAAACATATATAGTGGAATTAATTTCCAAAAGTTTGATAAAGAGAAATACAAAAGTAATGAAAAAACACAGGAAAAAAACAAGGAACCAAATCATTTAGTGAATAAAAGTACTGTGAAAAGTTGGTTGAATTACAATTATCAGAATTTATCAATGGGCTAACCGTATCTGCCAATCATTTAACATCAGCTGCAGATTCGTAACACTCATCTCATAAAAAAGGATGCTGAAGTGTGTATCAAATGGCAAGAATTGTGCCCTTTGTGGAATTTGTGTCTAACATACAAATGTATGGCAGCCTGTAAAGCAATAATCAAACCGGAGACAGCCGATCTTGCAAGTAACACTAAAAATAACACTAAAGTATGGTGACAAAGCTGAAGACATTTTTAAAAATCATTATAAGATGATTTCCAAATCTACTATTTAGTGGGTCTGGATTTCTGCGTTCTGTGTTTATCGTTTAGGTGTACAAACCACTTGAATTAGCACATGTTTACAAAAAGAGCCATTTATTTTATTTATTTGGCTATATCTGAGAATAATAAATCAAAATACTTTAAAAAAGGACAAGGGAAGTATACACAAAATCATTTTAAAAATTAACTCGGAAGACAGAAATGTGATAATTTAACTTTATGTGAACTTGAGGTAAATGTTGGTACTTAAGCATTCTGTTAACCGAAGTTTGAATTTGACCCTATTAAATAAGGTCAGACTGAGTGTGAACTTGTCGGTGCCTTTTAAGGTCACTATTGGCAGCATACCTTTTCCCACAGTCAAAACAACTATATGGCCTCTCTGCAGAGTGAATCAACCAGTGTCTCTTCAAATATCTCAAATGACTGAAACTCTTCCCACACTGTGTGCAGCTGAATGGCCTATCCCCTGTGTGATATTGTTGGTGTGACTTTAGGTTGCACAAGTAAGTAAAACTCTTGCCGCACTGTGCACAGCTGAAGGGCCTCTGGCCCGTGTGACTTTGCAGGTGCACTTTAAGGTGAGACATGTAAACAAAACCCCTCCCACACTGTGTGCAGTGATGGGATTTGTTTCCAGTGTGATATCTCTCGTGAGCTTTCAGGTTTCTGAACTGAGCGAAAGCCTTGCCGCAATGTAAACAACTGAATGGTTTCCCTTCAGTGCCAGTCCTCTGTTGGGTCCCAGAATCTTCTGACGTGGAGGCAGCTGTGGCGCACGGGGAGCAGTCTTTCCCATACGGTGCGTCAGAGGTTGCCTTTTCCGCCAACTCACTCACAGCTGTTTGAGCTTGCTTCACACAGAGGCTGCTTTGCGTCTCGCTGGTTTGAAATACTGGATTTTTTGTCTTCATGAAGCACAGATTCTGAGGCCTCATTGCATCATAGGGGCAGCCTATGTAGGGAAAAGTGTCCACTGATGCCTTCTGTCTATATTCTCTGTTCTGCCCGTGAAAGGTACCTGATCTGGCCTCTTCGCTACATACAGGCTGCAACTCAGTCTCCTCTTTAATGGCTATAGAATCCACCAAGCCACTTTCAGGTTTGCCACTCAGAGATCCTAAAGAAGACAGGCAACTATCTGCACCTTCTAGGTCAAGGCCATCACAGTCTGCCTTCATGTCACTATGGGCAAATGACGTTTCTTGTTGACCTGCATTTTTGTGTATTACATGATCAAGTCCCAGCTTGTTCTGCCCTGTGGGGCAGTGACCCGATTCTGGCCGTTTCATCTCGTGTGCGGCCTCCTCAAAGCTCAGCTCCGAGTTGTTTGAAGAGTTCAGCCCACCCTCATTACACATGTCGTCCACCTCAACAATGAGGAACTGTTCAGACGGAGGTTCAATGCCTGGGCATCGACTTGGGCTCCACTTCTCGCCAAAGACTTGTTCCTTGAGATCAACATGATGGCCACCATTGGCAACTCTGGCTCCTGGGGGGTGCAGATTTAAAAAAACATGTATGTATGGTATATATCTGGTATATATTTTGATTAACTTATGAATGTCTGCCTTTTCCCAATCTCAGTGTATAATTAATTTCCTCATTCCCTCATTTTAGCGATCAGCATTAAAAGAGTAATTTCATGTTTGTTCACCACAGCAGACACAGGGTTCACCCACCATCCAGACCCGTCCTTGGTTCTCCCACATGGCCGTTTTCGCCTGGGGACTGATCAAGGTCCTCCCTTTCGCATCCAGACCTGTGGACTGTGAAAACGGAAAACAGTGACCACTTAAACCCACTCCTGCACTGGTCATTTTCACAAAGCTTTTCTCATCAACTGGGTTACTCGCCATACATTTTTAAAAGTTGAAGTAAAAAAGAATGTCACCGCTTAGCGCTACACTATGAGTCAATTAAGAATGTCGTCCTTTCCTACAAACGTCCAAACCCTACACCTCTACCCTGAGGGTAGTACCCTCTTACTAAAAAGAGGCCAGTTTGATATAGTCTTGTGTTTTATTTAAACAATAGTAATTATTATTACTGTTTCACCAGCCATTTCTTGCGCCTCAGTGGACACTGCTGTGGTTTCTTCCACTGAAACCCAAGGGTGTGTCGTATCCATCCTTTCCCCAAAAGGATTTCTCCTGTTAGATTCACATCCCTCGTTGATATCGTACCACTCATCAACACCTAAAAAGCAGAGTGAGCTGGTGTCAAGGTTCAAGCAAGCAGTGTTATGAAGGGAATAAAGGTGGAAACAGCAGTTGAGATTGTTGAATGGCCCAGTTATGAAGCAAAAAAGTGCCTGTTTAACCCTACGCACCAGGTGGTGTTTCTTTGGTTCTGTGTGCCCTGTCCCCAACGAAAGCTCCAACTTGTCCACAGTCTGCACATTTTTCTCCCCATTGTTTTTTCTTTGCCCCCCATTGCAGCTTCTCCTTCAGGGCCTTCACTTCCTCCCTGCACCGCACCACCTCTTCCAGGAAGCTGACCTCTGCCAGTCTCGTAATTTCACACACAGCCCCTCTAAGGACCGTCTCCATGATGCCAGAGAGCTGGGACCGAAAAAGTAGGATGTCTTCTGACATTTCTGCCACCGCTGCACGATGCGTCCCACAGAATTATTGTACAAAGTTTAGAACTTTTGAAATGTAGCGTCAGCTAATATGTCAAATTAAATACGGTATACAGCCATTATTTATAAAGACGTGCAATATTTTAAAACAGCAGTTAGTAGATATGGGAATTTCGCTATAATAAATCAAACAAGCCACATATTCAAAAGACCATAACTAAATATAAATATTTGGCATTAATTCGAAACCGATGACTACCTGGCGTTTGTTATACATCTACAAGACAGAAAGTTAAGAGTTATCAAAAAGTCACGTTAGCTTGATACGTATATTTTCAAAGTAGTATAGCTCGTTATTTAATATCGACATAATACCAAACATTAAGCCTCTGTTCATAACAATAAAAAAAATCCATATACAGCACCTGCGCTAATATACCATATTTTATTCTCACTCTAAACGCAATCTGACAACACCGAGATAATCGAACGATAAAAACGACATCGCAAACCAAAATAAGGAGCTACGTCGTACGGATGCCTGGTAGGGTCTAAAAGCGAGACCGAACGTGAGTTCTGCTCTGATGCAGAGTTAGTGCGTCTTACTACATTGCATCACCGTATTGACCCACCCTAACACACTCAGATGATTCAAATGATCGTAAAAAGAATTAAAAGCTTATAAATTAATGTAAAACAACGAAGCCACAAGATTTTTAAAGTTTTACTGATGATTCTTTTGAAATTACAAATATCATTGTAAGAGTATATTTTTTATTCTTAACATAGAACTCAATGCGCCAGGGTCACACATTAAATTACCACGTGTTGAAAAGCAAAACCCTAAAATCCAAATAAAGATATTAAAAATAACAGAAATAAAAAAAGAAACTTGTTCACATGACCTATATAACATATTTCAAATTTTATTGCTTCTCTACTCTGAAATGCCTTTCAAGTGTTAACATTTCAGTAGAGCAAGATTTAACAAAAATTAGAACAGATTAACCACAACGTTTACATCCTCCACAACATAAATTACAAAGGCATTTACAGACATATTCATTAACAAGCGTTTTATGAACAAAAATTATAACGATTATTACCATGGTTCCCACATAAAGTTCACAAATATTTCACCATCATCCAACAAATGCAGTCATTTTCCTGACTTTACCCAATGATCCCAGTAACAGCTACTCAGTCAGAAGTAAATTGCATGATGTGGTTTCTAAGTAAAAGCTCTTATTTACACATTACAGGATGACACTTTAGCTATTTGTACAGCTGGATGTTTACTAAAGCAATTCTGGTTCAACACTTTTTCTCAAATATACAGATGTACCCTTATTGGAACTTGAACCCACAGGGTTTAATCAAAGTCAAAGCTGACCTTATCCACAACCCTGAGTCCAATTAACAGTAAGACAGAGCCGTTAAATAAAGTCTCTTATGATGGAAACGCGCACCCATATACTCAGGAAGTACTAAGGAGTCCTGCGGGTCAACCTAATCATGGAATTAACTGGGTGAGTCTACCCAAACCCTTGTGAATACGCTGGTGTGATTTCAGCTGCCTTAACTGACTGAACCTGTTTCCACAGAGTGTGCAGCAGTATGGCTTCTCCCCAGTGTGAACTCGCTTGTGTGTGTTCAGATCCCCAGAGAAGCGGAAACACTTGTTGCACTGCGTGCAACAATAGGGCCTCTCTCCCGTGTGAACACGCTGGTGGACTTTTAAATGGTCGGCTCGCCTAAAGCTTTTCCCACACTGGGCACAGCAGAACGCTGCATCTCCCCAATGGATCTGCTGGTGCCTTTCCAAATTTCTTGCAACAGTGAATCTCTTCCCACACTGCGTACAGCTAAATGGCTTTTCCCCCGTGTGCTTTTGGAGGTGTATTTTGAGGCGACTTACATAGCTGAAACTCTTTCCACAATATGTGCAGATGTTCTGATTATCTCCTGTGCCAACAACTTGAAAAGTCTCATTGTTCTCAGATGCAGCAAAACCTCTGTCAAACAACGAGTCCAGACTTGCCGGCGCCACACTCTCGTTTCTTGCCACTTGGGAATGTTTTCCGGTGGAACTGTACTGCTGGTGTTTAGGCTCTGGTGTTACGTCCTCCCTCATCACTGAACCCCTCATAAGAGTCACAACGTCACATGGGCGAGGCAAGCCAGTCGCATTCTTTTTCAGTGTTCTCCCTCTTTCCTTGAAGCTGTGCTGCTGCCTTAGTGGTGTATGAAGAAGTTCTGCCCTAGGCTCACGCGAAGTGCAAGAAAAGTCCCTATCTCCATCTGCAAGGACAGTGACCTTCTCATACACTATGTTCTTGGGGCCCAGACAATTCAGATTTCCTGTATGGTGTTTGGGTCCTTCCCGGAAGACCGGGTCCATTCCACCAAGCTCCACCACATTGTGTCTGGTGACATGCCACTCCGAAAGCTTCATTGTAGCTTCTGCTTGTGTAGCAACCACAGTCTCTGCTCCTGTGGATTTTCTGTCCTCTGGCTCTGTTGTAAAAAAACAAAAAAACAGGAAAAATAAATAAATAAAAATATTGTATCTACTGCACTGATATTTGGCATTTAATATATTAAGGCATGCCTTGTTTGTCAAAGCAAAGCACACACACCAAACATACTTACTTTCCAGTCCAACTCTCAGACCTCCCTGTTGACCACTGCTGCTTGAGGCCTCTTGGAAATCCTCCTCAATCTGCATTGAGTCAAACCTGTTCCCTTCAAAATCTTTGGCCTGATTTTATATATATATATATATATATATGAAAGAAAACAATCAGATTTCAAGTATCTAAATCATAATTCAATATGTACAAAATGTATGTTTTATATCAGTATCAGTTATGGAAACGAGTATTGTTACTGACTGTTGCACAGCCTGCCTCTGGAGTCCCGGTAGAACTGGGTGCTGCCGTTACAGCCAGGACACTTGGGGACGCCGCATCCAACTCCTTCCAGAGACAGCTGCTTTGGTCCTCAACCAGCACCTTCTCCTCTTTGATATCACATCCCTCGTCTACACCTGCAAGGAGAGTCACATTTCCATGGATTTGTGGGAGAGGTGCTTGTATCATTTTTTTATTTTAATACTTAATACATTTCAAATTATCTGAAAAAATTATTTTCCAGCCCTGTAGCTAGAAAAGTTCAAAGTAGACAACTACTGCTGCTGATAAAAATACCAAGTGTGATATTATAATTATGAAAGTGAATCATAATCATGGTCTTAGTGGATAGCAGGCATGTTTGACTGTTCTGAGAAAAACAGACCAGTGAAAAACATCAGTGCAATAAAAGCATTAAATTAACCCCCTTCTCATTTGTTCTTTACCGTTCATGTCTCGTCAACTGGAACTCACCAGACTGATTTTCAGAGATTCTGTGAACCACCTCCGTATTGGAAACCCGAGCTCTGCCGCATTCCACGCACTTAAACCTCACACCTTCATCCCGTTCTCTCCATCTCCTCTCAGACAACTGCAGTCTCTGCTTCAGGGACTCCACTTCCTGTCGGCTCCGCACCACCTCCCCATGAAAGCTGCCTTCCACTAGATAAGTGATCTCGAACACAGCCGCCTTGAGGACTGTGTCCATGATGTCTGAAAGCTGGGACTGGAACGTGAGGATAGCTTCTGACATCCTGGGATTGTTTCAGTAATGGCTCCTCAATGTGTACTATAGAAATAATTCCTTTCAAGTTCTGTTTGCGTAAGTTGACAAGCATACATTGACCCCACACACTTAAAAGTGGGATAACAACTTTCTAATTTTAAAATCACATACAGGGGATTAAAACAATCAAATAATCATTTCAAATAAATTTCTTTCACTACAAAATCTTTACCATACACGCCGCAGTTTTCGTTTTACCTCTTAAATGCATTCCACACATAGATTGAACATTATAATTATCTCTCCTCGTATTTCCAAGTCTAAGTCAGCTGCTAGTATTGTTAATACTTATATCCTGTGTATTAAATTTTTTTTACTATAAATGCGAACTAATTTAAATTCAAATTTGAAATACAGTCAATTCACAACTTATTTCTATTACTGCAAAATGCTTCGCTGGAACAGTACAGAAACAAAATGCTAAGAACTTCGCTGAAGGCTAGGCTACTGTACTCTAATTGACTGCTGGTTTTGTGTCCTCTACTCAAAGCATAAAACCTCCAGAAAATGTTTACTTGTTAACAGCATAGGGAAATGTTTTTTTTTTTTTTTAATTCAAGCTAGCTGTGGTTAGCGCTAACAATTGCATAACAAACGATTATAATACAATATAATACAATATATTATTATTATTATTACACCTAGCTAATACAACTAGCTGTCGTGTCGATTTTCGAAATTAAAAGGAAATTGATGGATCAGCTTCCGAAGGCGAATTTGATAGTACAGCTGTTAGCTAGTAAGATTTTAAACTAAACAAAAATGCACCGCTATTAACCATCATCGACACATTTTATTGAACTGATAAATGCGGGGAAAAACTACAGTATAGAAGCAATCTAGCTTTTACACAAGTAAACGGTTTCATACCAAGGAGCCTTATCTTTTTCCTGACTAAATGTTATAGAGGTGTTTTGCCAAATACACGCAACTAAAGAAATATTAATTTGCTGCTAGCTAAATCACTGCGCTCTGTACACCACCCAGACTAGAATGACCAAAACACTACGGTAGCCTAATGGTTCCAAAATCCAAACGAGAGAGCGTTGGTAAAACCAACTTTGAAGATCGTATCATGGCTGATCGTATCAGCTATGTTTTTACGTTCAGTATCTAGTAGTTTTGTCCAGTTAAGTGGACCTCTGGTTTGTGCTAAATCATGATGGTACTAATCCATGCTTAATGGCGGTCGGTACCATTCTTGATTAGCTAGGCCTAAATAAAAATAAAAAGCTATGAAATACGGTTAAGTAAAGTGAGATTAAGTGGGGCAATTCAATTTGGATCGTGCATCAGGAACACCTTCCTTTACCACCCAAACATAAAATGTGATTAACAGGAAACATTTAAACTTGTATTTGCCAAACTTACAGTGATTCCTTTACTCACAATATTGTGACTATTGGGAAAAATAAAATAAAATTTATATATATATATATATATATATATATATATATATATATAAATAAACCAAACATCAGGAAAAAAAGACAAAAGGTTCTGGGATTTTTAAGGTTTAAGTTTATTTGACACAGACTAACCCTCACACACAGTAAGCAATTTATGTATTATTTAACTGCAATGTAATTAACAATTTGGATAATATAAAAGGCAAATGCATATGGATCAAAGTAATTGTTTTACCTTGATACCTAAGCAACAGAGGAAATAAGCAATCAATATTCCCAGGACCCAACACATGTGTTGCTAGTTTAGCTTTCACTACTCTAAATTATATTAGCACAAGTGAGGGGTGACGTTATCCACAGTCCAGTCAGCTTTCATCAGCCAAAGGTAGAGTTGTTCCAGGCTACATTTGCAGCGTCCATGTCAATGAAGTTCACGTAGATCCTTAAAACCCATGAGGAAAAAAGTAGCATGTAAGTAAGAACATACTTAGTATCTAAGTTTACTTGGGTAAGCAGTGAAGGCAACACTCTGGAGTAACGCATGAGTATTGTGTATGATCAGGAGTGGCACTGCACTTCATTTAAAAATTGAGGGATTTCAGCCAGAAATTGTCCTGAAGCAGATTAGAGTCAGATTAGATTAATCTGCAGATTAGTTTTTTTTTAAATGCTAGCTAGCTAACTCACTGTTTGTATAAAAGAAGAACACCACCTTGCATGGTACACCTACCTGTCGGTTGAAACACCCAAGTGCTTATTAATCAAACCACAAAGCAGTTTGGAGTACTGTTTGTTCTGCGCTCCACCAATCTTCCCAATACTGTGTAGGGAACAGAGGGCACATGGATCTGGCTTCCCACCAAACATCATCATCTGGTCAGGGTTGATGTGCACTGCAATATACTGGCAAAGAAAAACCAAATACTAGTCAGGAATAACATTATTACAATAAAACAAAAAAGATAATCTGCTGTGGAAATAATAGTTTCTCCCTGAGAGGATTTTAAAAATAATTAATCAAGGAAAGGAACAATACAAATGACTATCCCACACCCAGAATAAGTAGGTCAAACGTGAAGAATGCGAACAAAGGGTGATATGGCTCAGGCAACTCCCAAAGAGTGCTAATGTGGTGGGTCCAACCTTTTCAGCAGAACTGACATATTTTAAGATATGAACTAACAATTAAGTTATTAACTTCAAAACTATTACTCGGATTTTACACAAAACCCGTACACAGAAACCGTAAGAGCCAGAACGATATAGCAGTCCACACCGATTAGGCTACCTGCCGCTGTCAAATACGAAAGCACTCCAGTCCGCGGTGCGGAAAAACTTGCCTGTCACCAATCTGTCACTGCAATTCCCAAAATGGTAAACTTTCCCTAACCCTCCTAATTAATCGCTGAAAATACCTACAACTTACAACCAAGAAGTTTCGTAACAATTACACTAAAACTGCAAGTTTAGGAATATAAAGATATTTGGAGCCATCAGGGCAAAACGACATCGTTAGCTAGGTAGCTAATCGGCTAATTATATTTTATATATGACGGACCAGAGTACTATTATTTTATTAAATATTAGTTCACTACTTGTTTTCGTTGGTTCACTGCCAATATGTTTAAGTTTGGTTCACCTAAAATATCATATGTAGATTGTAAGGATCATTACAACATTGCTTGCGTTTGACCACGATTTCAGGCTTATCGGACCTCACATCTGCATCGACCCACAGCTTCCTTGGGCCAGACAGCAAACGGTGCAAGATGATTTCAATTTAGATTAATGGATTTCAGCATTTAACTGCAGACAACCGACCTGCGCAGGTTTTCCCATAGCTTTAGCCAATTCTTGGGTTGCCTCGGACAGAAGAGCCGCAGGAACAGCGTCCTTGCTCACATTGGTGTTCACAACGAACATCGGCATCGTCGACCTGGCGCAGTGCTCTCAATCTAAATAGAACTACAGAGTTAAATTGACCACGTTTGCCAGATAACCCCTGCAATTGAGAAAGGACCCCTTGACGTTTCTCTCCTTCACCCAGTAGAGCAGCGAATAGGACGTGAAGTGATTAGGTATTCCCACAATGCACTGCCAACGCCGAAGTCTAAATCGTACCTTGTACCTTCGTTAAAAGGATATTTGCGATTAATTTTCCGAAAAAACTATATAGTGACGTAAACACGTATGACGTATGGGGTAATATTTAAAAAGTTTGTTCAAACAAATTGGTCAAATGGCTTTGGTTTATTGAGGAGGGTTCTATCAAAGATCTGTGTTAAAATGTGACTTATGTTTGGCATTTTTCTTAGAAATGTAGGGCTCGTATTACCATATACTGAAATAATAACATTTCTTTATACTGGCTTTTTGTTTAATAAAAAAATTAAATATATATATGTATGTGTATATATGTATATATGTGTGTATATATGTATGTATTTTTTTATTAAACAAAAAGCCAGTATAAAGAAATGTTATTATTTCATATAAGTTCATTATACTTACCAGGTTTAAAATAAAAAAACATGAATACCATGCTTTGGCAAAGTTCCAATAAAACAAAAAATGTGTGTATTATAATCAACGACGGACCTTTATTTACACTTGTTATTTGAGATATTTCCTTCCTTGTTTTTGGAAAAAATAAGCAATTTGATACGTTATTTTTTAAAGACGTGATGTCCTTTGAACGCGTAGTGCTTTAATGATGTTTGATAGAAAGTATTGGGGTTTTTACTTCTACTTATAAACTATATGGTTCTGATTTGGTGATTTGGTCTATTTTAAATGGCATGGCCAAAAGCACAAATA
Source organism: Hiodon tergisus (assembly GCA_025775045.1). Classification (NCBI taxonomy): domain Eukaryota; kingdom Metazoa; phylum Chordata; class Actinopteri; order Hiodontiformes; family Hiodontidae; genus Hiodon; species Hiodon tergisus. The sequence continues at coordinate 34,701 of JAOVYW010073630.1, forward strand.
AACAAAATATTAACAGACCCGTAAGTAAGGTATACATGTTTGTGAACAGATAAACTTCTATTATCGAAACAACGTTCGCAGTATAGGCTTTTCTTCATTTGTGGGTCCTTACACTGACTGTTCCATTTATTGAACGGATGTTGATGGTGGCCTGTTTAGTTATTCGTATATAACCCACTTTCGTCCTCCCAGCTGTCTATACAGAATGGCATTCCTTATATTATTTTAAGGAAATTATTTTCCAAAGCAAACTGAAAGTGTATAATACAAACATGTATTTTTTTCCATTAGACGGGTAAGTAAGACCGCTCGTTTGAACCTTAGGTTTATGGCTTTAATCGCAACCGAATTGGGTCACAAACGTTTTGATTATTATTGCATTGCTGCATCTGGAAAATACATCGCTTGGCTAGTTCTCGTTTCTAAACAAAATGAATCCTTGTAATTAAAAATATATCAACATGAATATCGAGTACTGTTATAGTACATGTATAAAATGGTCTTCGAAGTAGTAGGTTCCAAGCCCCATCTTTAATTTCGCGCACGGTAATGACGTTTGGATTCAGTAGAATGGTTTTCCTTATGTGCAATGTCTCCTTGTTTTACGGTAAAGTTAAGCGCACGCTCCGTGCGGAACATCCGGAACTCGAATGTTGTGGACGAAGATGAAAACATAGTGGATGAGAAGCCAGTATAAAGAAATAAGTTCTTATTTTACTGTATGGCATTTGTTTGTTTGGCCAGTCCAGTCACAGAGATGGTTAATCAACGTTTTAGTTAGTGTGTGTATTCGTGATTTGTGTTGTTTTTATCCACTTCACTTACCATTACTATTGAAGCCTGCTAGCTATCTACGATTTTGTCATTTGGGTCATCACAAGCTATATAATTACTTTCAGTAGATAATGGGCATTAAGAAAAAAAAATACAACTCATATTAGTTGCTAGTAAATCAATGTAATATATTTTAAGTTATAGGTTGCTAGGTGACTGGTACACAAACTTGTGGTTTAAACGGTCGGTAGGAGTGATGCTCTATATTTTTTTACGGGAGTCTAGAAGAAATATTACTTAATAGTTGACAGATAGAAGTCCGACTGACGTGATGCGTTTTTATGAATTGGCCTCTTTGGTCTTCGACGCTGGCTATACCGCTTGCTAGTTGTATATAATTGTGTTTGAGAGTGCAGGGTTAAACACGAGACTGCATTTGAAACTAACGATATTTTTAACTGAAGTCATGGCTGACTCGGTGAAGACCTTTCAGTCCCACCTCACTTCTGTCATGGACAGTTTGGTTAGAGCGTCGGTGTGTGAAATTACAAAACTGTTCCAGGACACTGTCAACGATTATCTGGTGGAAATATCGCTGAACAGGAAAGAAAACGAAGCGTTGAAGCTAAGACTGAGGTTGACGGAAAACAAACTGAGAAATGAACGAAAATATGGAATGGGGTGGGCGGCCAGTAGACGCAGCTCTGGTCTTCTTGTTTCGGATGAGAGTGGGAGGAAGAAGCGAAGAAATGAAATGCCCAGTAAGTGCACTTCAGTGTCAGTTTAGAGGAGTAATTCAGCTTGTTTACTAGACGAGTAAACTCTACTGTAGTTATAATAGTTTAATTGATCTAATTGACCACCTCTGACAAGTAAACCTCTCAAACATATATATTGTGACAATCATTATGCATTGTACCTGAGTATTGTTTAGGTTCAACAGACCAATTCCCCTATTTAGTTTTTGAGGTTACCTCATGCACTTGCCCTCCTCCCTACACACACATACAGGAAACAAGCAGCGGAGTGGGTCTGTTTTTGGGAAAGACTGGCCTAGCAACCCCTGGGAGGAAGGAGGCCCCTCCTCTGGGGAGACTGGCGGGGCGGCCCGGGATGTGTACCTTGTCCAGCTTCCTGGGGCAGATGAGGAGGAAGAGGAGTGTGCAGGCAAGGAAGGAGAGGAGGCTGCCAACATCAAAGAGGAGGTGAGAACATCACTGCTCCCTGCAACAGGGTTGTCCGCTAGTGCTTGAGTGTTTGTGGAGAGAGGTAAAACGGTGTGTTTAGTCACTTGTGTAACCCACTGCGTTTTGGCTCACAGAACTCCTGACTGGGAATTGACCCTGGGTCCTATCACCGCTGCACACAAAGGCACCAACTTAGACAAGGTTTAACGATTAGCTAGTTGAGCGAAAGTCCTTAGCTTGTGGAACCAATCGTACTCTTGTCTTCGGGTGATATCACTCTCTGTAGCGAAGTCGTTGTCAGCAAGCGCCTCTACACTGGCACAGAGCAAAACTCCTTACATGCCCATTATTTTATGCTTATGTGGGACATTTAGTGCGACTTTAGGAGGCATTGCAAGAGACGGACAGCACACAATGTATCTCAGTAAGCAGTCACAATTTCAGAATCAAAGGTTGGCTTAGAATGTGTTCTGTGAGGGAATTAACTTTCCCACACTGCTGCTTACTGAGTCAGTTGAGGCCGTATTGAAACCAGAGGGTAAATGGATAGACCGCTCCTGCGATCTGGAGCTCGCAAACTGAATTATGTTGAATGGTTCCTCTCAAGGTTCTAACTTGTTGAAGATTGCAGACGCACAAAGGATTTAATACTAAGAAGATACCACAAAAATCCAGCCTGTGTCCACTTTGCATTAACTACAATTTTCTCTCGGTGTAGTGCACAGACATGGAAGGAGGATACCGGCCGGAATCTCTCCGGCTGATACAGGAGGCTCTTCAGATGGGTGCAGCTGACCAGAACCTAGGTATTTCACCAATGTTCCTGGGGACAAAGCATGTCTTATGCATTTTAAAAAGGTCTACGAGGAAGATTTTGAACTAAATTGTTTTAATTTAAGGAAAATTATTATATATAGTCCAACATTGATTGAACTTTATACGCAGAACAGAAATACTCATTTACTCGGCAATGAAGACTTCTGTACCTCATAAAAAAGTAATATATTCTTTTAAAAAGATTTGACATGCAAAAGAGTAACTACTGTATTGGTGTGTGCATAAGGTGAAGGGTTTATTCATTTTATTTAAAAAGTGTTTTGAGGCATCAAAGAGAAATCTTTTTGGTTCTCTATATGTGGTTGTTTTGAAGAAATGGCTTGTCTCATGTCAGACAGGTTGATATAAGATAACACACTAAAGAAATTGTCTCTGACTTTTCTCGACAGGAGAGGTAGATTCAAATGTGGGAGTCCCTAGTGCGGGGGATAGGGGTCCCATAGAGCAGCCACACTGCCAGGAAGAGTGGGGAGCACAGCTTGCGTCCGCGGAGGACGGAGAAGAGTTCGCTGAGCAGCACAGGACGAGACATAGCGTCGAGGAGCTCAGCGGCCTTGAGACTGCCCTGAAAGCAGAGAGGGGGAATGAGCACTCGGCAGCCAACCAGAGGCTTGGACAACCAGGACCCGAGCACTCCTCGGAGGAGTTCAGCTGTCAAGCCACGGAGAACATCGTGAACACCCTGGGAGACCTAGAGTATGTAATGGCTCAAAAGTACATCGGACTGGACGGCATGTGTAGCTCAGACCAAGAGGCCACGCTGCAGGCCGCACAGCCGGCGGAGAGAGATGGCGACGGTCTGCTAGAGATCCACAATCGCCTGGGCTCAGTGCTCGCTCATCCTGATGTTCGAGGATTCGGTTCAGTCCGCGTGAAAGAGGGACTTAGGCCTCTCCCGGCTGGCGGGGAAGATCTCAGAAACAGCTGGCCAAAGAGAGTGAGGGAGGTAGAAGGGGGAAGTATGGAAAGACTGGCCCCCCAGACTGCACTGCTGGAGCAGGGAGCAGCTTGCACGCACATCCCTCAGGCTGCGGGCGGGAGCGCTGGAGACTCAGGTGGCGACGCTGGAGGCTTTGTCCATCTCTGCACCCAGTGTGGGAGCGGCTTCAGCTCGGCGTCGGACTTGGAGGATCACCCGTGCCTTCTCACGCCCCAGACCCAGCACCACAGCTGCACGGTTTGTGGGAAGAGCTTCAGCCAGGCCGCCCATCTCCGCTCTCACATGCGCCTTCACACTGGGGAGGCGGGGGAGAGAGCTTACCGCTGCGGCCAGTGTGGACGCTCATTCAATCAGGCCTGGAACCTAAAGAACCACGAGTGCGTCCACTCGGGGGAGAGGCCGCACCGCTGCGAGCTGTGTGGAAAGCGCTTTACCCACTCGCGCTCCCTGGAGAGGCACCAGCTTGTCCACACGGGAGAGAGACCACACCGCTGCCCGCAGTGTGGGCGGAGCTTCAGTCGCCTGGGCAACCTGGAGCGGCACCAGCGCATCCACACGGGGGAGAGACCGTACGGCTGCAGCGCCTGCGGCAAGCGCTTCAGTCGAGTAGAGTACCTGAAAAGGCACCAGCAGATACACAGTGGAGAGAGGGCGGCGCACCAGTGTGGCCACTGTGGAAAGGCCTTCAATGATGCAGATCAGCTGAAAAATCACCAGTGCTTTTATAGCATTTAACCTCAACTGTCTACTGGTGACCGTAATACACGCTGTTATGTTGTGTCTCAACTTTTAGTCATGCAGTCCCTTCATGGAGACTTTGTGAAAGAACTGATGGCAAGACTTCTTAGGTGACGAATGAAGTATGTTTTTTTTATATATATATATATATTAAAGAGAGAAAAGGGTAATAGTATGCATTATTTATGATTGTTAGGCTTGCTTTTATCCGTTTTAATTTCATAAACTTACTTTAAAAATATGCTGTTTTATTCAACAACTCTGCTTAATACCCACTTTTGTACAATTTATTTTCTGTACATCAATATATAATAAATAAATGTAAAGTGTATTTGCTTGAATATGTACACTGTGTCTTATTTATTTACATTCCTGCTCTAATTCAACCCATTAAGGTGCGCTATGTAGAAAATACGCTATGAACGCCAGTTAATTTTATTAAAACCAGAGAATAACTTTTTATTATAAATATAAATCACACTACCTGCATTGCCCCCTTATTTGGAGCAGCGATGGTGACGGCATACTACCAGCGAAAATGCTCTTGCAAGCCGTTAAGTCTGTTACTGTATAGTCTAGACTTTACGGTAACTCATGGATATCATTGTCGGAAGTACTTCATCGCTACTGACTGTAATAAATGAAACAACGATTACTCTAAACGGAAGGGAAAATTTAACGCTCGTATTATAACTTTGAAGACGATTCTCCAACTTCCTTTAAACACAAACGAGAAAGAGAAATTGTCTGAATTCGGATGAGTTGCACCGACAGTTCAAATGATGGCCGGAAGTGTCAGAGACTTTCAGTCCCAATTCGTCTCTATTATGGAGGTCCTGGTCAACACTGCTATGTGCGAAACAACTAAACTTTTCGAGACATGCGTTTTTCAGTTGCAGCTCGATGTATCCAAAACCAAAGAAGAAAACGAGATGTTGAAATCACAGCTGCAGTCTACACAGAGACTGGGACAGGCCCAAGAAAGAACTGAAGTCGCAAGGAGCAGAAATTCCCACCTTGCTGAAAAATGCTACCAAAGTGAGATACAACGGGTTTATATATTTCTGTAAAATGTAGAATAGCAATTTAGCCACACTGTGTTTGTTAAAAATGTTTAAAATTATATAAGGTTTTTTAACAATTTATTTTTGACATAGGTAAATCGCATGTATTCAGTTTAAATATTTAGCCTGCACTTTGAAACCCACAAATTTAGTGGCTGCACAGACTGATCAACAAGCCTGCTGAGAAGTAGACCTGGCCCCTCATATTTTTATATTCATACATAGGAGCACCATTGCTTTTTTTGACCCGTCACTCTGCCTGTCACCATTTCTCCCCAAAACAGAGACCATGGTTGAGCAGTGCGGTAGTCCGTGGCTGGTTAGCAAGACCGCCTGTCACACCGACAAGGACAAAGAGAAAGATGCTACGACCGTGCCAAAACCCATTGTGGCCTTCAAGGACAAAGAGAAAGATGCTACGACCATGCCAAAACCCATTGTGGCCTTCAAGGATGAAGTTTCCGAGATGGGCTTAATCATAATCAAGCAGGAGGTAATTCAAAGACACATGGTTCCGCTCCCCCACTGTTATCAATTGACTGCCAGGCCTTAGGTCTTGATATGTCGTTCTCTGTTTCAGGATGACAACACTGCAGAGTATGCACCTGAGATATCGCATCTTCAAAAGGAGAGATGGGAGAAGGTGGCTGTGACACGAAGCCTGCTCTGCGAAACATCTAAAAACAGTGAGACTGAGGTTTCCTGTCGTGGGCCTTAATGGAATATTTCAGAAGTGACAGAATTGGGACCAACTGCAGACTACAGACTAACTACGCATCAGTATTTGTTATTTAGCTCCTTGGCTTATCGCTGGCTTATGGCATACATCTTCTATGTTGTGTTGTTGTTATGTGGGTTACTAGTTGAATCTGTCTAGTTTACAGTAAGTAAGACAAAAGTTTAGTCTATTTACAAAAGCTGAATTCCACCGTTTCCCCACGAAGTCTTAACAATTCTAAAAAAGTTGTTCTGCTGGTCCTCTATTTGCACTTACCTTACTGCAAGCCATTCTGGATAAGACCGTCTGCAGAGGGAATCAATGTCTCTTAAACACACTTTTTTGCCTTTTAGGAGCTGTGAGGGCCACATCCGTCCCCAACGACGGGAAAAGATCTCCCACTGTCACATGGGCCACTGTTGCAAATGAAAGAGAGGCCACCACAGGACAAAAAAGGAGAACATCGGGCCTCTGTGAAATTGAGTCCCCCTGTAAGTCCGAGACTGAGACGGCAAACCAGAAATACTGCCTGGCAAGAACCGACACTGAAGACAGTCCTGTGAGAGTCTATGAGCTGGGGCCTGTCTGTACTGGGGAGGACAGTCCTATAGGTATCAATGGACCACTGGCCCATTGGAGTGCAGACCAGGACTCTGGGAATCAGTTCATTCACACCAAAACGCTGTCTACAACTTTCCCAGAAGAGGGCGCTGTTGACACACTTTTCAGATCACGTTTGAGATGTCAGTATGCCGACGATGAGTTCAGGGATTTCATCCCTTTCGGACATGCGGCTGAGTCGCAGCCCACACAAAGCGCAGGACCAAGAGCCGAAACCGAGGTGTCCCAAACGGGACAGGAAGGATATGACTTTGGTTGCGAGGCACACCAGGATGCACTGAGAAAATTCCCTTACATTTTGGACGGCGAAAGTCCTGGTTCTGGTGATACGGTGAACACCCAGCCCTGGGACAGGCAGGCAATGCAGCCACAGGGATTCCCCTTTCAGTGTGGCCAGTGTGGGAGGATCCTTAGTTCAGCCGTGTCTCTCGAAGCCCACCTGAGCCTTCACACCGGAGAGCGACCGTACTCCTGTACTGAGTGCGGGAAAACATTCCCCACCTCCAGAGGCCTCAATAGGCACAGCCAGGTCCACAGCGGGGAGCGGCAGCACCACTGTCTCCAGTGTGGCAAGAGCTTTGTGTATCAGTTTAGCCTCACCAAACACCAGCTCATACATTCGGGGGAGAGGGCGCACGCCTGCAAGCACTGTGACCGGAGCTTCGTTTTCAAGTCGGACCTGACCATACACATGCGCACCCACACGGGGGAGACGCCGCACCGCTGCGGCGTCTGTGGCAAGGAGTTCAAACACAGGCGAGCGCTGAACATGCACCTGCAGGGTCACTCCGGGGAGAGGCGGCACGTGTGCGCCCACTGCGGGAAAAGCTTTCTGGACCTGGGCAATTTCAAGAGGCACAAGCGAATTCACACCGGCGAGAAGCCCTACAGTTGCCAGCAGTGTGGCAAGAAGTTTACTCAGTCAGCACACCTGAAGAAACACATCCTCACTCACAAGTGACGGCGGGAGGGCCCTTTCAGCAAAAGTCTTGCGATACGGAATGCTACATACACAGAAAGAGACGTAAAAAGGGAAGTAATTACTGCTGGTAATCGATACCTGTTCAGTCGCATTCAGTTTTGGTAACTTTTCCTTAAAATCGGATGTGGGAATAGCTGATATCAACTCGGCTGAGAATGAAATAAGTCCTTTTCTGTTTCCGATTGATTCCTGGAACGCTCAGAATTGTTGTCTTAAGAAAGTGGGTGTGTAAAACGGGTGGTTTCGGTTTACGGTGTAAAACGTGTTTTTCCCCGTGTTTGACAAAGTTCTGTGTGTGTATAAGTAAACTTCGGAAGAGGGAACCTTATGGCAGTCCACATTTCTTTTATTTTTTATTATATATTTTTATTACTTTGCTGCTTGGAAGATTACAATTTTAAAAATTGAATAAAGTCTAAATAAAACAATCATGTCAATGTAATTTCAAGTTTAGTATTTGTAAACAGATGCCATGAACATTAAACATTTTAAATACACTAGTGATTTTTTCTTTTCAAAATTAGCATTTGGGAATGGCTGCATTTAAATGTGGTTGAAATCTAAAGCCTTAGAGACTTTGGTTTAAAAGCATTTCAATCTTGACCATAATAAACAAACACAGGGTCCACACCGGGGTCCTAAAGGGTCCTTTACAGGCAGTCGTTTTCAAATATGCTTAAGGAGCCGCCCAGCCTTTGCTGGAGGTACATCTGCAGAGTCTTCAGGGGCATGCGCCTCACGTCGTACCCCCTGACCGACTTCCTCGCCTTACCATCCACCGGCACGATTTCAGCGTCGCTGAGGGGGTCGTTGCGACCGATGGCGGCGTAGGAGGGGAAGGGGACATTAAGGCCCACAGAGAGGCTGCTGTTGAACGAGGGGCAGCAGTAGGCCGACCACATGTACTCGGGCACCGCCACCCGGTTCTTCATGTAGTGTTCCATCTTGGTGTAAGGCAGCACCCCTGTCACGATGTAGGCCGGCCCAGTGCAGTAGGCTGTTAATCGGTCCCGCACCTCAAGCTCCAGGTGGGCCCACGGCCCACTGTTTGAACCGAGCTGCTGTGGGACTATATTGGTGAGGGTGAAGGTGGCCTTCTTGTTCAACGTCTCACGATGGTGCAAGTTTGGACTGAGGTGCCCCTTAGTGTAGGAGGAGTTTTTGTAATCCTGCAGCACGGCCTGGCTCTCGAGCACATTCTGATCAACTGGGCCAGAGGGGAAGGCCCTCATCTGGGGCCCAGCCCTGGAGTTGGCCAGCTGAGGGGAGAACAACAAGGAAGCAGAAGAGGATCAGGTCAAGATCAAACCTTTTTATTGCTCTTAACTCTCATTACACATGTAGGAAACTTTTGTCAAGTTATTATTTTTAAAACAATCTTATATACACTGATCTAACTGAAGACATCAAAAGTTATTTTGTCTTTTCTTTTTTTATGACCAGAGAAAAGGGATTAGCTATAACTGTCAATAAGGTGGCAATACTGACTAAGCAAGGGCAGAATGTACTGTTTTTTTAAATCACTGCAGTGTAGAATTAAAACAAAACTTTAAAAATCACTTAATTGAATTCACGAGAGCTCAAGACTACGATCCAAATCCTCTCTTCTCTAAAATTTGAATAAATACTCAATACTCAAACTTTCATTTTCTTTTCGCTGTTGGAGCAAGAACATTTAAAAAAGGACTGAGTATTACTAAAGTATTTTCCTAGCCACTGCTGTTGAGCCAAGGTTTCAGATTTCAGGCCTAATTGAAGTTGGAAAGCACATCATGTACATTATTCCAGGTCACGAAGCCTTGAATACTTGATTGCATTTTATGAGGCCATATGTAAATACATTGTGACAGATTACATTTTTGTATTGCAAAATTACTCAAGCTAGCATTTTTACCCTTCATATTTTTTTTTACAGCTGTGTCCTGAATCAATTATGGTTGACTAAATTTCTCAAGGGTATATCAATGTGGATACTTAAATTAATTTAAATTTATCAATTAATTAAATGAATCTTGTGTTGAAAAACATTATTGACATTATTTGGTATTTTATAGCTTGCTTATTTGAAAAAATAAATGATTGTTTAGCCTTCTGAAGTGTGATCCTTTAGCTGAGTCTTGCAGCTATCTAGCAAATCACACTTCAGCAGAAGTTTGATGAGTAATGTGTCTGTCCGTTGTGCTCTCTATCTCACTTCAGCTAAGAAGTAAGTAATGCATAAAATGACAAATACTTCAGGTTTTAAATCTAAATGACAATGTCTTTTTAGCCAATTGTCTCCCAGGTGTTTTCTCAGGGAGTTATCTCTTACCTGTGGTTCGTACTGCCACGGGACTTTCGGCCTCTTTGTGCCCCCAGCGGTGAACAGGTATGCAGAGTAGAGGGGGGTCCGCCAGGTTCGGCAGTAGATGCTTGCGAAGCAGTACTGGTTCTGATAGAATTGGCAGATTGGGACGCACTCTTTAATTTCAAGGCCTTTAGGAGGGAAATGCTTGTAGAAGAACTGAAGGCACCGAGAGAAGTCGCCCACCTCTCCCAAGGTGATGCCACAGAGAGCGGCGAGGCCCAGAAACAGGCATGTTTTGGAGGAGAGCGATATTGAGACAAACTGGAGCATCTCAGTCCTTAGCAAGTCTTGCGAAGCGTAGATGCCGAACTGACGACTGAAACTCTTTCCCAAGCTTTGACTGTTTCAAAAAAGAGTGTGTCTTATATAGAGGGGCGACTTGCAAAATCTACAAACGGGCAGTTTTTACATGGTCTGTTAACCACTTCCCCAGCTTCTGCTTTGCGTATCTTCTTTGCTTGTTCCCCAATGGTGAAACGAGATCTTCTGGTTTACTTCTGCCCCATGGGTTTTTGCAAACTGCTCAAAGTTACAGGAACTGACTATCATAAAAAAGGCTCAGAACCAGACCTTCCTCAGAACTGACCACAGACACAAAACCTGAAGAGGGAAACCGAAAATGTGCTCGTCATTATTTTCTTAGAAAGGAAAGTGCAAAGGACAGCAGAGGAGTAAATTTCAATTTACAAATTTTTTTTTTCTGAAATGATTTTATAATCTTTTAAATAAGTACCCCCTGAGTCGACATGAGGTAGAATTTGTGGGTTTTAAACCAGAGTACCCCTGGATTGGCTGGCAGGCGCCACAGGACAGGCGTTTGGTTCTGTTGATGTCATCTCCACCTTTGGGGAGTGAGAGAAAGTTTGTTAAATCACACAAGACATGGTAGTGTTGGCCCCAGCTGAATTGGCACTCTCTTTCCATAAAAAGCTCCCAGGTAAAGATACCTTCAGGGGCAAAGGGGCATAAATATAAATGTGAATTAAACAAACAGCATTATGCACCTAATCACTGGTACGACTCACAATTTTGTCAAAATAGTCGGTAGGCTTACGTCACAGATCTCAAGCTTTCCCTTATAGTCCATGGCTACAGATTCAAGATATTGTGAAGACATTATCTTGTGATGTGCAGTCTTTCATCAAAACCAATACTGTCAACGAATCGCAAATCATAAGTGTGCAAATAGTCGACCAGTTACATTTTTCTAGGGGTTTTAAATTTCAGAGTGCCACAAGTTCTTTTCTCACCCATTCCCCAAAGGCGTTATTTGAACTGGGCCTCTTATTTTCTGGGGTTTGATCTAATTTTGTGAATCGAAAAACATGTGAAGAATTCCTCACCATGTTGTGACTCAAATCTTCAGAACAGTGAGATAGCTGTGTTGGACGGTCTTTCCATCATAAAGCAGGTTCAGATCGGCTCACACGGTTGCCCTGGTGGAGAGAAAGAGTGTGACAGAGAGTAAGTGAGAGATGTTGATTGAGAATTAGAGGGAGTGAGTGTACGTGCCTGTTTCAACTTTTTGGGGTGTTTAGATTTTTAGAATCAATAAATAAGATCAACAGCAAGTGCCAGCTTAATAGTGAACTCACATATATAATAGTGAACCAACAGATATATAAAATTTAATTTAAATTAAATTAATAATTTTTAAAGAGAGATGAAAGACTTCCTGGACAGTCGGTTGTCTAGTAGAATCAAAATTGGGAACCCTTGCATTAAACGTCAGATTGCTCACTGTCTCAACCTCCAACAGACAAATAAAACTATATGTTGTCTAGATTTTTAACCCAGTAATAGAGAAGTAATTATTACTGGGCACTACATGTAATTATTAGTATAGGTAAAATTTTCATGTATGGTATAATAGCACATCAAGACATTTAATTTGATTTGATAATAGTATGGTGTGGGGTCCCTTTTTAGGTAAAATATATGTCCTTTTGGTTTATGACTCTCAACCGTTTAAATCGAACATCAACGAAACACTAGGGTAGTTAAACACGCGGGCGGGGTTGAACCCGTGCTGCACGCGCCCTCTACCCTGCCACCGATCATATGACTTTTGTTACTCAACAACACCCTGTCCGATAGACAGAAGTCTCGTCTTATATTTGTGGCTCACCAGTATGCCAACTTTTGGAGATGGCTTCTGACGATAGAGCTCTTGAAGAATTGCGCAGCGAATTGACCTGCTCGGTGTGTCTTGAACTTTTCCGTGAACCGGTGATTCTCGACTGCGGGCACCACTTTTGCCGTCTCTGCATAACTGAGTGCTGGGGAGCCAAGTCCGAGGAGAGCCCCACTTGCCCACAGTGTCGGAAAGCATGCACCGCCACGCTTCGGCCAAATTCACTGTTGTGCAACGTCGTTGACAGCGTTAGACGGGTTAAGGTGATGGACACGCGTTTATGGGATCCATCGATGGGGCAGATGGAAATAACTCAAAAGCAGTGCCAGGAAAGCCCAGACAGTCGAGGGCGCGATCTTTGCGCGGAACACGAAGAGAAGCTCAAATTATTCTGCGAGGATGACCAGGTCGCCATCTGTCTGGTATGCGGCATGTCCAGAGACCACAAGACGCACAGCGTCATCCCTATCAATGAGGCGTTCGAGAACTACAAGGTAGACCTCATCCACTGTTTTGGAACACAATATCAACGTTTTTTGTTTATACCGGTAGCCTGTGAAAAGTACAAATCTACACAATTTCTGGTTATAGAGGGTACTCGTTATTAATTCATAATACAATTATATATTTATAGTTATCTAAAAAAAAAAAAAAATTAAGGAAGTGAACCAGGGGTAATGCAAATAAGATGGTCATTATAAAACACGCCTAGTCATATTACTTTACAGTTGCGGGATAATTTAATTCACACTTGTGCTTGCACAATAAATCAGCGCGAAAACCCATAGTTAGTTTTTAAGGATAATAAACATTTTTGATGAACCACTGTCATTTTACCGAAAGATAATAAATTACGAAAATACCGGACTACTTCAATGTAGTTACATGTCAGCACACATTGTGATTATTTTAGCACTGGAAGTTATTTATGTCCGCTACATAGATATTGTTTTTATTGAAAGGCCGAGAAACTGAATTATAGTAAAAACAATATTGATTTGTAAATGTGTGTTGTGCCGAAAGTCGTTTGTTTGCGCTCCACAACACCACATTTAACGTTATTCCTCTGGTTCAAGTCTAATAGGCTTCCCGGAACTAAATGATTCCCTTGAAATCAAAACCTTGTGACTGACCAGTTTTTCCCCTAAACAGGCTTTCAGTGTAAGCACAGTTTACGTTCAGAGAGTTAAGGGGAATTTAGCACTTTAGTGTCGCCAGTAGATTCCCAGACTCTGGGATTTTAGTTTCCACATTGACTTATGTTTTGAAATAAACCACGGCGGATTCTTTACATATAGCATATCTGTTTTTACTTTTTCCAAAAACAGCTAAAACACCAACAGTAATGCATTTAGATTTATATAAGTATTTTTAAATACATCTTATTGAGGAATTTAAATCCAATTAGTTATTTGAGCTTATCTGTTCTACTTTATCTGGGAAACATGTGAACTACATTACGAATGCAAATTTTGAAAAGTGTAACATTCCCACAGCTGGTTATAGAGACAGTTTTGTGTAAACTGATGCCTGTGTACAGCCTGCCAATCTACATTTTTGAATACGGTTGTGTGGTATCTTGAGGCTTGATCTTTTAATTTAGACTGCAAAGTTCAAGTTTCAGCGTAAACCTAAAGGAAATTGTAAGTTTGGAACCGAGACTAGTTGTCTAGTGTGAGTGCCGAACCTGTATATCTGAACGGTTGTGCACTGGTTTTAGGAGAAGCTGTCTGCTGCCCTGCACAAGGTACATTTTCAGATGGAGGAGGCTGCTCACTCTCAGACCAAGACCAACGAGAACGTGATGGTGACAAAGGTATAGTGTCCTCCAATCTCAGATGCGTAGATTTGGTGTGGTGGGGTGGGTGGGTGATCTCTCTGTGTGGCCTATCCTCTCTCTGATTCTGCATCTCTCTGTCGGTTATTGTCAAGCGACGGGACAGGGGATTAGTTGACGCGCTCATGTTACTTTAAGCAGGGTTATTCAGGGGTAATGTTTCACCGTTGGACAGTTCCGTTGACATCATTCTCCTGTAACTGGGAACAGATCAATCACTTGATGAGCATGGACATCGTCCTTCATTGTGTCAATGTGTAGCATGAGTGGTGAAGTCAGGGGAAGGAGTGAGTCATTATGGGAAATGTCACCAGACTTGGGGTGAGAAGGGGTTTGAGTGCCTGTGGGTAAAACTGTAGCTCAAGTTCCTGAGTGGGCGCACTCTGTTGTACTGTTAACTCTTAGACCTGGTCCTGCCCAAGAAAAAACTTACTTGAAGAGAATGGGTGAGAGTGAATGTTAACACCCATAAGATGTGAAAGAAATCTTGCCTTGCAGGTAATAATAACTATAGTTGTCATTATGCATCAAAAATCTGTTCTGTGTGTACTGGCACACTGTGGCCTTATTGATAATGCCTTGGGAAGTGACCATTAGGTAATTAGAAGTGAGTGAATGACAGGAACAATCAGAAATGTTCGGAGATTTGGAGGGGGTGGTCCCACTAAGTTAAAGGTGGGCTTGGAGTAACAGTTGGCTTTGTGTGATGGTATTTGTGCTTTAAAATGTCTCAGGAGCGGATAGGTGCTCTCGAGAATCAGATCACTTGCGAGTTCCGGCAGCTGCGTGACTTCCTGGACCGCGAGGAAGATGAGGTGAAGTGCCGTCTGAGCAGGGAGAAGGAGCAGAGTCTGAGCACGCTGGGCGACACCCTCAGGCGCACCTCCGCGCAGATCGGCCGACTGGAGCGCACTGCGGAAGAGTTACAGCTCAAACTGAGAGAGGAGAACCCCGCACTGCTGATGGTGAGAGATGGCGCGAAGAAAGGGGGAGAGCGTGCCGTGAGGATGGAGGGGGGGAAGACAGATGGAGGGGGAATGACAGTTCCAGTTCCTGGAGTGCCACAGCCCTAAAGATTTTCAAGTTTTCTACAAATAGTAGAACACAAAGTACCTGGAGCACTTGCTCATCGGCATAAATTTAGTATAATAACTAATCCAGTTTATTGGGATCTGAGTGTAACCAAGAACCATCTCTGACACTCGGGGACCAGGGCTGCATATTCCTGCTCTGCACCTTCATAGGAGTCTTAATGAGGTTCATTCAATTCTTTAAAAAGCCACATCTGGAAGAAAAGATATTTTTAAAAAATGATTTATTTTTATTTTTAAAATAGCTATTCAAGCCTCTTCTCATTTGTTTACAGGGAATCAAGGATTTCATCTGCAGGTAAGTTTGATTCTGTTGCATACATGTTGATTCTGTTACACATATGCTGTCCTTTATACTGACTTGTGATTCATGATTTATGATAGCATTGGACAGCACCTGACATTTCTCCACTTCCCTTTCTCCACAGCACAGAGGCAGTGTTCAAGCCCCCCCAGGAGACATCCACTGATCTGCAGGAAGGGCAGTTTGTGGGGCCGCTGCAGTACCGGTTGTGGAGGAAGATGAGTTCCATCTTGGATCCAGGTATAAGGCTGGAGCTATAACCCCAGACATTCTCCAAGAGGTATGAATATGATTGCTAGATTTTTCTTTGGACTTTTGTGTGATTCCCAGCTCCCACAGCCATGACCCTGGACCCCGACACTGCCTACCCTCGGCTGACAGTATCCCCCTGCCGTACCAGCGTGAGCGTGGGCGAGATCCAGCCCAACCTCCCCAACAACCCGGAGCGCTTCACACGCTACAACATTGTGCTGGGCTCCGAGGGTTTTGCCTCCGGCCGTCACTACTGGGAGGTGGAGGTTGGGGAGAAGATTGCCTGGGGCCTGGGCGTGGCCGCCGAGTCCGTCAACAGGAAGGAGGAGATCAGCCTCTGCCCTGAGGACGGCTTCTGGACACTTGTACTACGTAACGGGAACGAGTACGAGGCCTGTACATCTGCTGAGAACCTGCTCAGCCTTCCCAGGAGGCCACAGCGCATCGGCGTCTACCTAGACTACGACCGCGGGCAGGTGGCGTTTTATGATGCCGGTGACATGAGCCACCTTTACACCTTCTCCGACACCTTCACAGAGAAGGTGTACCCCTACTTCAACCCCTGGCCCATCATCAATAGCAGGAACAGGGAGCCTCTGACTATCATCGCCCTGTCGCTGTGACAAAAGAGGACCGGCAAGCTCTTTAATTCACCCATTCCTTTAGGACATTAGTTTTAACTTTTAATTCACACAAGTGAGACGGATCCTGAACTCTTAAACCTGCGGAAAGCTAGAAGTTTGAGATGCTGTTACAAAAATACCCACCGATTGTCTTACTATGTAAGGGATAGCTGTTGTAATCTTGACCTGTATCTCAGATCAGATGGTCTGATCTATCAGGTATTGACAGCATTGCCTGACATTGGAGCAGGATAATTACGACACTGTGTCTCTATATGTAATCTTGTGGCTGTGTCACTTTTGATTTCATTAGGGGTGATTTTTTCAGTTCTCCAGAATTCTGTGTTAAAGAGCCAAAATGTGATTTCTACTTTTAAATTACATTCATGAAGTACTTTAATGGCCCAAAGTTTGAGAGTTCTAGATGCCATGTGAGATGGCATGGTTCAGTACAATTGTGTACTGCAACTACCATACTTACTGTAACTAAACACTTATGTTGAAAATAAAGTGGCGATAAGGAAGGTGAGTTGCCAAATCATTGAGGTGATAATGTCAGCAAAGCGCGTTAACCTTAGTAAGGCGTTAACCTTAGTAAGGCTCACCCACTGCTGTCTTTCTCCAGTCACCTGGTGTTGAATGGCACAGGGGGCACCTGTGCCAGCTGTGGGGACAGTTTTTATGGGGTACCTCCCAGACATGTGTAGGTGTTAACCGCTGTGAAATGAAAAGACTCGCAGTTTCTTTTAGGCTTTACACTATATTTATAACGATAATAATAATAATGTTAGGTTCATAACTACAATTTCTATTCCATTGTCAGACATTTCTCAGATATTTTCTTACTCTTTTAAGAGTTTGTTTTCAACTGAATGAGTGAATTACAATATTTTCTTGTAAATATGTGCTTGTAAATAAACTGCTATCCTCAAAGCCGCCACCCAGAGGAGATACCACACTGCAAAACCAAACTGATTATAGAATTGAGCTGTTGTGTATCTCACTTCCTGTTTTTCATGTTATAAAAGGATGTCTTCAGAAATAATAATATTTGGATTTTGTTAATATTTGACTCAAGAGAAGTCTGGAAGTGTTGGCTGAGGCCCTGGACTAAACTTCAGGGTGACCTTTTAAGTGTTTCCTTTTAAATGTGAGATTTCAAGAAGCATTTGTCAGGCTTTGCTGAAATTTTGTAAGAGGATTTATTTAGTGAATACACACAGCCATGTTGAATTTTGTGACGGTAGCCGAATTTCAAAGTCACCTTTGACCTCACATTTAATGTTTGTTCCTTAAATATGCAACGATCATCTTTTATCGTGTATTCAAAATCTTCTAAAATATCAAAACATTTTAATCAATACCAGATATACAAAGAATCTATAATATGCTCTAAACTACATCTATCTTTTCCCATTATTCATATTTTAACCAAACTTCATTTTAACCAAACTTTATACTCGAAATTTAATTTGTATTAACATCGGTAACAAATTAATTGTTTAGTGTTGCTAATACTACTTGCACTGTCAATGAGAACTGGTGACATCTAATCTTCATACTAAACCAAAGTAATGCTGAAAATAAACACATAATAAATGATTGTGTGTGAATTAACTTCTTGAATTAAATTAGAAAAATGTTGGGAAAATTAAGGAAAAACCTGGCAGAAGAGGACACGATAATGTTGGTTGAAATGTGGATTGTGTTTTCCGGTCTCTATCAGTACAACAATTCACATAACTTGGAACTGAACGTAGAGAAAAAATGATCCTCAATAGGTTTGAATTTGGCGAGAAATTGAGTAAGAGCTAGAAATTCTCTGCAATAACGAAACACGAAACAAAGCACTGAAAAACAGGTGTCCTCAGGCTGCTGTAGCATAATGAAAACTCTCAATAAAAAGTCACCATACACTGCAACAATCGATCGGAAAGTGTCTATATTTATACATCTGGCTCTTAAACGTGCATTTTAAAAATGCCTGTTATTATTCGGAAATTTTGAGAAATCTCACAAGGCTGACCTGCTGAGAAATCCGGACGCAAACTTTGCATAGAAACAGTTTTATCACTGCGGTTTCGCACTTCAGTGCTCTGAGAGTGTTTATATTCCTGTGAGTTAAGCAGGAGCTGAACAGCTTCCTCACTGAGCTACAGGCTACCATGTCTTTCATCACCATCTTCATCTGGGCCCTTGCCTTCTGCTGTCAGGGTGAGACAGACCAAAGAATGATTCTGCT